>KZ308192.1:991439-1021316 GCA_000376725.2 Ladona fulva
ATTTTATTTATAAGTAAATAAATATATAAATTTTCCTTGACCTCTTTCGAATAAAAAATTTGGATAAGAACGGCTAAAATTAGCATGTGACCTAAAATTTGTGATAGAAATGCCTCTGTCGAAGAAGAAAAACGAAGGCCTTGAAAGCAACAAGTTAAACAATAATGCTTAGGAGATCGTAATTCCTTATTTTCAATCAAAGAATCTGAAATTTTACTTTTCGCTTCATCATTTACATTTCCTCATAATTATGTGCGATAGAAATTAAACCAAACCCATTTTCATAAATCCTTTTTCGTAATCTCCACCGAGACAGTTGGATCTATCGTTTCTTTTTACTAGCACCTGTCCGTGTCCCAAGATTCTTCTTGCATATATCATCATTATTTCGTCTCATTACATCAGCATCACTGCTAACCTTCTTTCAAGTTGCGATCGTTGGGTTACGCCCTACGCTATCAATTTCATTAAGTCAAATACGACTAACTTGGATTGAGTACGAGTAGATCTTTGTCTACGTTAATTGCGATGGCAATAATGTCCAAAAACAACTCTCACTTCGCTCATACATAACGTAGCTATCGTTGAAAATTGACATATTCTGTACCACCACTACCAATGTTGAAAAAAGTTTTCCATGGAGACAACGAGACAAGTATTGATTTGATACTTCAAATAGTTGGTACTTCTTCTACCATTTCAAAATTTCATGCATCTTAGCAAATACCCTAACTAAAAACATGCCAGTTCCTCAATAATCAAATGTTCCGTAATTCATGTTCATGTTCCGTACATTCTAAAATATTTTCAGACATCTCATTGCTCACCAAAAATAATTATTCATTATATTTTAACACTCTATTTTTACAATCTTGGTCATCTTATATCCAATCAGAAAATACTATTGTGCCAATTACTCCTTCGCATAAATATATATCCGCTGCGATTGGTCGTTAAATAATGTCACGGCATTTTTGACATTGTTGAGCCCCCTTGAGCCACAAAGGTGCTTCGTACTTTTTTGATAGTGTCACATATTCCCAGACACCCTAAAGTGTGGCATCATTCAAGGAAGCGAAAATAAGGGCCCGCCAAAGCGATGCTAAAAGAATTCGTTTTAATATTTGACGTTCTTTTTCAAAATAAATGCATAGTCTGCTTAGTAGATAGTTAGTAATCTCCTTTTTCGTGTAATTTTACGAAGCTCATTCAAGGGTGATGATTTGAAAATAGAATAAAAGGCGCCATATGACTTTTTAGTTGAATGTAAACGAAAATAAGCTCGAGAGGATTCGATTTTGAACCAACGAATTCAGAATTTTGAACAAAATGAAAAACTTCGAGACAAACGTGAACCCTACTTTACCACTGTTCTAACATAAATGCTCAACTAAAGCTTTACTTAGCATATAATTTGGTTATCGATGCCCTCAATGACGTTACCAATGTTTTAGTAATATATTTTCTGTCATTTAGATACTGCTGCTTAATTATAAACTCATCAAAACAATGTAGAACTAGAACTTTAAATTTTGCTTACATATTGTTTCTCGTAGTTTCCGATAGCATAGGGTGATAGATTAAATTTTATTTTGTAAATAGTATATCTTATCTTATTTAAAACTTATCATTTATTGATAATATTGCTAGTATGATCGAATAGAATTGATTGAATTATGTGACAGTTGCATGGGTTGAAATTTAGAAGTATCTTAACATTGTCAACCAACAAAATCGATAATCAATATCATACTTTCCTTTCTGTTGAATAAGATTTAATTCCATTAAAAAGCTCAAAATCTGACATTTTTTCTCTTGAGTCTCCTCCGTAAGTATGTCAAATCTCAAAGGCAATCAGCAGTAAACAAAGTTGTAATTTTTTATCTTAATGTATTCAACCGAAATAAATTCTCTTTGCTGGTTATGTGTATTATAAGGATTTTTATCAACCTCTTATGAAAACATACTAGCTATAAAATCAAACTCATTTTTGTGCAGCATAGTGATAATACTACATATATGCAGAACTCCATCTAAAACAACTAATTCCGAATGATGAATTTCTTTCAGCATAACTCAAACCATAATACTTTTTCAGTTGAAAAAATTTCCTCCACCTCTCCTTGGTCGTTTCATACAAACATATGAGCATATCTGATTTTATATTGAATATGGATGAAAAATTATTTTCCAGGAAAATTTGTACCTTGAATTTGAACTGAAAATTCATTTGTTTAAACCATCTTTTGTCTAATTTCCTCCAAATTATGCCACTGAAAACAATGCTGTAACATGAACGACATTTAGCGATTTTAGGTCTTTCTAATAACTCTTTGTCAGCTTTTAGTGTATATAAATATGAGGATTGGGGCATTTTACCCGCTAGTCAGTAAGAGTAACACCCCAAACAAAATACTGAATGTAGCGGAACAAAATCCAGAGGGATTTTGATTCCATTGTAATAATGCTTAAGTCACGAATTAACACCACCTATTATTAGACCTTTCGCTTGTTGTAGCTTTTATAGTAGAACATTTATTTAGCAATATATCTCAAATTAAGTATCGAATAAGACACCGAATTCGGTAAATTTCAACGAGTCGAATATGATCAATCTTAAAGGCTGAAAATTGATACCTTAAAACAGTAAAAATGTGTATAGTTAACTATGTATAATCCGCTACACATAATTAGGGATAGTTTAATACTTTCATACGCGAAATACTTCTGTAGAAATAAGATTCCTCGTTTTCAAAAGGAAGGGCAAAGATCTCAGATAAAATATTGTGGAAATACCTCTTCTGAAAACTGACCTATTTATCTTGACATTCCAAAATAGAATTTCTTGTCCTTAGTGATATAAAGGTAAAATTGATCTAAATAATCCTCTATTTTGTCTCTCTGTGGCTCCCGAATAGTCAAGTGGGCAACGCGTTCGACTTCGGTGCAAGCGGTCCCGGGTTCTATTCCCGGTGGGGGCCTACGTGCGAAATGACCTTAGTTGTCGAAGCACTTTTAAAAATACTTACTACTACTTTTATCTCCCTGTCCCCCTGCCACATGCCGAAAATAGGCTTTCAGGGTATTTATATCTATGAAGATGTGTCTTTTTCAATGAAAAGTAAATAGTTTAGAATAGAATAGAATAAAATTTCGGCATTGAATGAACTCTATGTTTATGGCCAAAGAAAACTTCTGAATATGTTAAGATCATTTGAAATCGATTAAAGTTTTGGTGAATTTTCCCTCGAAATCGAATACTGTTAGTAATTCTCTTGTTGTTTGAAGAAACTCAGTTTTTTTCCTAAGGCTCCCACGTGGAAGGAAAATATTCTTAAGGTTCCAGGATGTTTTGTTTCGTTTTTCACTAATGCATGTGGACTATTTTCGGTAAATGCAAGGCGCTTAAGAGTCATGAGAAAGTTTATTAACTTCGGCGAAATTCAGATAGTTTAGAGTTACTGGCGCAAAGTGGAAACCAAAAACCGAAATGGACCTGAAACAGTCTTCCTGGTGCACCAGTGCAGATCATTGATTGAGTAAACCCGCAAGCCTTCTGCTGCGCAACCGGTGCTTTTGGATTTAGTTTGAATTTATAACGCTGACAAAATATTTGACAGGATTTTTCAATCTTAACGTAATTCCAAATCTTGTTTTTTGTGTCTTAAAGCAGATATTATTCCACCATTACAAAATACTAGTTAGCTCCCTTATAAATGATCACCTTCACAATCTTACAAAGACGCCCTTACTGATTCATCGTTGTAATTAAATTAATCTAACTGTTCTGCGCCTTTCCTCAGCATCTACACTGGTCCCGCTTGGCCGCGTCATCCACCAGATTCGACTGCCTTCACCTGCCTCCGGGCGCCAGATATTCCCGCCCAAGAATCAATTCCGTGTTCGCCTACGGTGCAGCAGGACCCGGGGGCAGTAGCTGGGGAGGCTTCAGTTATGGTAACGGCGTTGGTGGTATGGGCTCAAGAGGCCTCTATGGAGGCAGTAGATGCGGAGGTATTGCAGGGGGTGGAAGTGCCGCTGGGGGTCCATATGGGGGCCTATACTTCGCCGCGTCCAACCTTTCGTCATCCGAATTCCCTGGTTGCAGGAAAGCTAGAAGTGCGGAAAACATTCCTATGGGTCCTTTGGTGGTGCTTCCGACCCCTCCCGACCCAGAGGATTCCGGAGACGAGGCCGCGGGTGAAACCTCTGCAACCAAGTTGCTTTCAGCATTGAAGAGCAAGGATAAAACGCATTCTTCCGGTAAAAACCTCGAAAGCAATGGTACCGATACCGTTGTGGAGAAGGGAGACGAGTGATTTGTGAATTCGTGAAATTGCAAATACTTGGAAGACAGTGTTGTTAACTGCTATTTCCAAGAAATGGAAACAAAATACGAAAAATGTTCGTGTATAACTTGCCTATTTCAGTTAATGTAATATTTTTCTGAACTGTAAATAAATAAAAAACATCTTTTAATATCGAACAAATCGGATCGTCATCTTTAGGCGGTGTTAACGACTCCAACGAATAAATAGAAGTTTTCTTACTCTCAAGCCAGTTCGTTCTGTGTGATATTCTGTGCAGCTATGAACTAGTGATTCAAGGAATTGATTTCCTTGCTGACATTCAAGGTAAATAAAATTTCCTGATAAATGATTATTCTTTTAGTGAGATTATGGATAAGAAGATTCTCCTAAATTCATTGGTTAGTAGTTTTTAATCACTGAAGCTTATGCTCAACTGTCCATCATTCTGAACCTGTATGTATTTACAAGAAATAACATCACCATGATTATTTATGTGTATATCAGAGAGCATATACAAACTGACACAAGTATGTTACATATGTTGAACATTGGTTCCAAACCCAAGAAAGGAAAAAATTTTAACCAGGCTGTATTCATTTCTAATGATGAACTCATAACAATAGATATACATTTAAAAAATAAATACCATTAAATATTGACTATAGTAGTTATTCCAATGAATTAGGAATGTAAAAGAGTGAGCTATGTTCCAAGGAAATGGGAAACAATTTTCAAGTGTAATAATTGTCATTCGACAAAGTATAAGAAAGGGTCAAGTCAAGGAAAACATTATCCATGAAACAAGCAAAACAGATTTTAGCTAAACTACAGCTGCAGACTTTTCCTTCTGACACTTTCTCTTCATTATAATTCTGACTAGACTTCTACATAGATAGAAATTTCTCTAAGAGAAATTTTTCTCTTTTTCTCAGTATGAATCTGAACAACATTTAATCATGTAAATGTAACCCAAAATTAATGCATACTGTTTACTGGATATATTTTAGAGCATCATAATTAGCTTTACCATTTAATATTTATCACAGTTATTTATTTGAAGTAATGATACAGATCTGTGCGAAATTTTCTGTTAGCTTCAGTGTTAAATGTTTCATAAAAATTGTTTTACAATCTGAAAAGTCAATCACTTTGAAAAATAGTTTAAAATAATTCATTTATATTGCACCTACTTATCTTGTTGACCTCAACTTCGATTAAAAAATTACAACTATTGATAACAGGTATTATTATTTTATAACCATTATTGATTGACTAAGGGGGGAAATAAATTACCCTACAAACATTTATTTATCATGCTACAAAATATTTTCACATATTGAATTCTTCATTAAAAATTTCATGCCAGTGATGAAGGAATTACTTTCAAGGAAGCACATTCATTTCATGCAACAACTACAGAGTAGATCAAATAAGGGCATCATTACGAAACTATGATTAAGCTAACCTTTTAGTACCACTAGTATGAGAATTATTTAATGATATTATAGAATTACCTTCCATCTCTACCATTATTTGATTTTTATTATCATTGGTACAAATCTTCTGAAATGTGTGAAGAGAATAATGTTTTGGCCATATCAATAACAAGAGGATATAAGAAATCTCTACTTGAAGAAATATTAAAATATTTGTCTCGTGTTTTGGATTTTCATTTCCTGAAATTTTGGAAAGGTCAAAAGTGTGATTTTATCCAACCAGAATTTTAGGATGTGCTAAGGAGGAGCAAATCAATACAAACTACTCTGTCCATTTCAAAAAAAAACTATCACAGACATGCAAAGACTTTTCTCATGTCACTACACAAATATTCTACATATGACACTATTCTGCCTGTGCCTTATCACTAACTTCTAGACTCCTTTACTGACCAGCAATTTAGGTATACTAATGCTGGGAAAGAAGAAAGTCCTGGGATCCCATTTTGGAGTGTAATTGTCTTGTAACAAGAAATTGCTTACAAATATGTGCAATTGTATGTTTAATGGGATCAGACTTTGACTTGACTGATAAGCTATTTCTTTTTGGTGGTGACTAGTTACGTTTATGTACATACATACATTGGGAATGAAATATTTGTATATTTGGACTATATCGTACAGACACTACTATTCATAAAATTCCTGAAGTCTATGTAATGAAGTCATAATTACTTCCATACTTAGTTAGTAAAGTGAAATAAATCTAATAGACTGAATTTTTTAAGATTTTGATTAAATGCCTGTACAGCAAACATATGTGCTATTATTCTTCAATTATTCTTTTTGAGGTTAAAATATTTTAGCTAAATCCAGTTCTTGAAATCACAATAACAAAAATGTGAAAAATCATGCAGAATTTTGCTATCAAGGTTGGCTCAACTGCCACTTTTCATTGTAATTACTGTGTCATGCATTGTAAAATTTGTAATCAGTTCTAAAATATATGACTGTCACTCTTTATTTTAATTCTTTATATTCTCATTACTTCTAAGTACCCATCAGCATCCTGTTATTCTTGGCTAGAGATGCAGCATACAGATGAATTTCTTTCATAGCTGACAAGAAATTCATCTTCAACCAATACATCTTCATGAATAGATTCTGATTTTTTGTATATTTTTGCTTACAGATTCGTGCATTCATCGATTTCTTGCAAATTCAAGCCATGCATTTATGATATTTTTCAATTTCAAGAATTTCAAGAAGAAAGATAGCTGATGCAGTAATATTGGTTTAAATGTACTCACAGCTTATTTACTCTTTCTTTACTTATTTTAAACCACTTCTGACATAGAGTTTTGCACATCCATATTAAGAAAGAAAATTAAACTATTCATCATCTTAGAACACAGTGAGCTAAATATGACTGGAGATTTATGCACAGAATTAAATCGGAATAAACGCTACAGAATAATTTGGACAGCTTTCATTTAGAGTAGCTTTTTCACAGGTTCTGCAGGTTACAGACATGGATTAAAATGGTTATTCATATAAAATTGTTTCATACAGACAAATGATTAGATATAAGAAACTCAAGACTATATTGAATAAAGAGATTTTGTATCACTTCCTATGATTTCATAAATTAAGTATTAAAGGTCTGGAACTTATGAGAATTGAGCAAACTGGACCCTCAATTACATTAGTCTTAGCCTTGCATTCATATTGACAGATGTTGAGGTATTGCAGGGGGCGGAAGTGCCGCTGGGGGTCCATATGGGGGCCTATACTTCGCCGCGTCCAACCTTTCGTCATCCGAATTCCCTGGTTGCAGGAAAGCTAGAAGTGCGGAAAACATTCCTATGGGTCCTTTGGTGGTGCTTCCGACCCCTCCCGACCCAGAGGATTCCGGAGACGAGGCCGCGGGTGAAACCTCTGCAACCAAGTTGCTTTCAGCATTGAAGAGCAAGGATAAAACGCATTCTTCCGGTAAAAACCTCGAAAGCAATGGTACCGATACCGTTGTGGAGAAGGGAGACGAGTGATTTGTGAATTCGTGAAATTGCAAATACTTGGAAGACAGTGTTGTTAACTGCTATTTCCAAGAAATGGAAACAAAATACGAAAAATGTTCGTGTATAACTTGCNTCATATAAAATTATTTCATACAGACAAATGATTAGATATAAGAAACTCAAGACTATATTGAATAAAGAGATTTTGTTTCACTTCCTATGATTTCATAAATTAAGTATTAAAGGTCTGGAACTTATGAGAATTGAGCAAACTGGACCCTCAATTACATTAGTCTTAGCCTTACATTCATATTGACATAGCTTTATCAAAAATGATCTGATCTAATCTGGCAACAAAAATGTTCATACATAATTCTACATATGTATGTATCATCAAAAAATTTTCAGCTACTGATTCTGGATGAATTGAGAGACTTGGCCACCATGTTTATCTTGTAATGCATACCTTTTAACCGTTCTTCAAGATTCAAATTTCTACAAGCTTTAACCATTATACAGAATCTATCATTTATTAATTTTTGAAATATTCTTTATCTTTCAGTGTTTTGCACTAATGAAGATATGGAACATGGGAATGCATAAGCTCCTTGATATAATTAGTAGAGTTTGCTATTATCAAGACAAGTTTGAAGTAATTTACTTATACCTCAGCAATCCATTTGAGGCAATTCCTAAATTTACTTATGGTGCAATGTGGTGCAAGGAGAGGTTATTTTGTATAGTATTGTTAAAAGTGCTTAAACTGCTTAGGTCATTCCAAATCCAAAGAGGTCAACCAAAATTATTTGTATTAATGTATTTACAAATGAATTAGGTTTAAATAATAAATATCTTTGTATTTATTACATTTAAAATCTTATCAACTAATGACTAAAGAATGAATTAGAGATAATATTATTGTAAGATAACTTTAAATGTAGTTTTAAATTGTGCAATTTGAATCATGTGTTCAGGCACAGCAATTGTAATGTTTCAGATTGAAAATAGCACAATATTCATCACATATATGAAGTGTTTTAATAGCACTAGAGGGTAAAATTTATGGGGAAAATTCATCTGATTTCCCTAAAAAATTCAGATTGATTTTCATTTCATTGGCTGATAAGATTATACAGACCTACAGTCGAAAGGTTCTTTGGCGAAAATGAACCCTAATTATTTGATAGATTTGAATATCTCTCTATCTCAAGTAAGTGAAAAGTAATAATTATCAGTGTTATAAACTTTTTTGAGTAAATTCAAAACAAAATGGAAGGATTATCTTATCATTGAAGGTCACTGATGACGTAACATAATTTTAGAAGTAATCCAGATTTATAAAGACAGTTCTGTTTCCTTTTGCGATGAATTGCAAAATGTTAGTAATATTGCAGAAGTGCATCGAAAACCTGCAATGAATATCTAAAAAATGATTGAATGGAGATAATACCATAATATTTTTCTTCTTTTTATTAGTCCTGTAGTAGTAATGTAAAAAGTGCTTCAATAGCTAATGTCATGCCCTTAACAAGAATCAAACTCAGGACCACTTTCATTAAAGTCAAACCATTGGCCCATTTGGCTATACAGCAGGCCCAAGAGGTGATGTGTCTCCGATAACCTCTCCCTCTCAAACATCAACCTTACCTTCATGCAGTACATAACAAACAAGGCTATGGGGACTGAAGGACTCTCAGAATAAGAAATTCCCCAGCACAGTGCCAGTGACCTCCTAATAGGGCAGGGGAGAGGGCAACCTATATTGTTCTTGGGTTAGGAAACTGCTCCTAAAGGTGGATGAAGGTTGGTACCAAGTATGTATCCCAAACTGAAATTGCACAGAAAGGGGTTCCCCAGGGATCAGTTCTTGGTCCAGTGTTCTTTCTTATTTATATAAATGACCTGCCAGCATGCTTTCAGTCAGTTGCTGGTTCCTGCCCAATATTGTATGCAGATGATACAAATATTGTTCTTTCTGATAACAATATTGTCAATATTGAATCCAATGCTATGGTTGTTGCAGATTCAATCAATAAGTGGTGCTCACAAAATAGTTTATGTCTGAATGTTGATAAATCACAACTATTATACTTTGCCTATAAAAATAAGTATCACAGTTTTGGTGTTAAAATAGAAAATCATGTTATCCCACAAGTACAATCTACAAAATTTTTAGGGACAGTATTAGATAGCCAATTATCTTGGCTTGAACATATTAATACTTTAANTCTATCTCAAGTAAGTGAAAAGTAATAATTATCAGTGTTATAAACTTTTTTGAGTAAATTCAAAACAAAATGGAAGGATTATCTTATCATTGAAGGTCACTGATGACGTAACATAATTTTAGAAGTAATCCAGATTTATAAAGACAGTTCTGTTTCCTTTTGCGATGAATTGCAAAATGTTAGTAATATTGCAGAAGTGCATCGAAAACCTGCAATGAATATCTAAAAAATGATTGAATGGAGATAATACCATAATATTTTTCTTCTTTTTATTAGTCCTGTAGTAGTAATGTAAAAAGTGCTTCAATAGCTAATGTCATGCCCTTAACAAGAATCAAACTCAGGACCACTTTCATTAAAGTCAAACCATTGGCCCATTTGGCTATACAGCAGGCCCAAGAGGTGATGTGTCTCCGATAAACTCTCCCTCTCAAACATCAACCTTACCTTCATGCAGTACATAACAAACAAGGCTATGGGGACTGAAGGACTCTCAGAATAAGAAATTCCCCAGCACAGTGCCAGTGACCTCCTAATAGGGCAGGGGAGAGGGCAACCTATGTTGTTCTTGGGTTAGGAAACTGCTCCTAAAGGTGGATGAACTACTCCGTAGTCAACAGCATTAGAATTCAGAAGGTAACAGCAACTGTATTAAAGATTCTAAAGATCTTTGTGGATAGGTGACAGAAGGATTATCATATTATGGTTTCTTCTAACTTAAATTTCTCATCTGGAGGTAAACTAGCCCCCAATCTGATCTCCAGGGGGACAGCAGTGAAAGAAGTTACCAGGGAAGAATAAGAAAGAGAAAAGGATAAGGTTGGGAACTTTGAACAGTATAAGTCTGCTAATGGAAGAAAATTTTGAAATCTTACAAGAGAAAGTGTACAAAAAAATAGAAGAAGTAATGAAAGACAAAGGCATATGATGCTGAAAAACTGTAATGGGAGACTGGAATGCAAGTGAAGGTGAAGAACAAATGGAAAGAATAATTGGTAAATATGGGATTGGTAGGATAAATAAAAGAGTTAAGAGACTGATAGAGTTCTGTAAGGATAGGAGGGTGATGGTGACTAATATCAGTCATAAACATCATAAAAGGCTTTACATTTGGAAATCACCCAGGAATAGGTATTGGAAGCAGACTGATTTTATATTAGTAGAAGAAAAATACAGGAATGGGGTAAAAATAAGTGCAGGGACTTCCTGAAGGTGACATTTATGTTCTTCTTTTGCTAGAGCTAGAAATTAGGTTGAAGAAAATAAAAAGGTCCACAATAAATATTAAGAAATGGAATCATGAGTAAATGACAAGAAGTTGGCCCAAAAGATAATCGGAGAAATTTTTTAAGAAAAAAGACCCAGGAGTAGAAGCATAGTCATATTGCCCAAAGCTATATTTGAAGTTATTGAAAATTGTAGACTAATAACCAAAACAATTACAAAATAGCGAACTAAGTTCGAAAAAAGTGATGCATTGAGAGCGCGCGATCTACGTGAGTCAAAACTCCTCATTCTCAAAAAGCGACAAAAAGATCTTGGGCAGAGGGTTAATTGTCTATGTAGGTAGGTACTGGTACCCTGTTGCTGTCGCCATATGCAAACGTCAAATATCTGTTGATAGGTGGGCTTCGCGAGGATTTCTTTACTTACGCAAAATTCAACGTATGTCACATTAAAAACGCTAGATGAGGTTTCTGTGCTTTCGTGTTTTACATGTTATATAATAAATGTAAACAATTTTATTGGTAGGTTTATCGTTAAATATCATTTTGAAGCATTTCTCTCTTCGATTTAAGTGTCTTTCATTCTGTGGAACGTCTGAAATCTTAGTACGGCAACTGTATATGACGTAATTTTTAAACTGCTCGGGATTATCATTGTTCCGAGCTATCACAGAACATGTGCTAACCTCACATGATTACATAATATTTTCTGCTCTCTCGTAGTGTTTGTTTGGAAGCTAAGTTTTTCTGCTATTTCTGTTAACGAAGGAACTGCCAAGCAAGCAAGCCATTCTTCAAGTCGAATTTCGTGTCATCGTTTCAGAGATGTGATCCCTTTAAGTAAGTTAATACCCATGTATGTACCTTCTTTTCTTCTATCCTCATCAAATCAGATAAGTTTTTCACTAAACTGAAGTGGATTTTAATTGGTTTTTACCGACAGCTACACTTGACCAACTAGACCCTAGGCCAGAGTTCCATAAAATTTATCTTATGATGACCCCCCTCACGCCCAAGAATTTTAAACAACTCCCAATGTAGTATTGCTATTAAGTACAATCAATGTAACATTAATATGGTGCAGATAGGTAAGGTAAGTCAGTAGTCAGTAAATAAATTTAAAAATTGTAACTACTCTGTAAATTCATATTTTTTCAAAAGAAAATTTTATTGGAGTTATGATCATTTTCAACATTACTACCACAACATTAATGGGGAGTGTAAGTTTCTTAATTTTCACTTAAAGAAAAAAATACATTATATCCATATTATGGAAAGACAAAAAATGTCATGTACTACATATACTCTACTATATACTATTGTTATATGCTAAATATGACATTACTAAGATAACTAGTGCAAAAAACATGTTGCTGTGTTATATTTATGTTAATGATGTTTATTCTGTACTAGACTTCAAAGCGCCTATTCCTCTGTTTCTTATGGCATTACAGTTTTCATTTCAGATGTTTAAAGAAAACTGCTAAAAGTAAAATGGATATGAGTTCTCAACCCAATCTGGAAAGACCAAAAAATACCTTCATACCTAAAGGAAAGGAATTACCAAGGACTCCTCCAGTTTACTGTGGAGGACTTCTTGAAACTGTGGATCATCAGTTAACGAGAGGATGTGATATCAACCCACCATCACTTCTGCAACAAAGAAATCTAAGAGTTAAGCCACTAGAAAATCCAGATCATCTCGATGATGTTCATCCTAACAATGATGCTGTAATCATCAAGGACGATTATGTCACTGTTAGAAAACATCCATTGTCAAAAGCTTACAACCTAGATTTATTATTATCAGAAATGATGGAAGGAGTTAATTTTGAAGATGGTATAGATTGCAAGGATTTGCTTGCAGATAAAAACCAAAAGATATGTACTAAATTGCATGTTCACTTTGAAAGTGATAATGCAGTAGAAGATTCTGTAGTAGTGAAGCATACAAAGCAGCAGTGTGGAACAACATCAAATGTAGGAATAGCTGAAAATGTCTTGAAAGACAACGTTAAGTGCAAGACACACATGGGTGTTGGTGATTCCAGTTTGAAGAATATAACTAAGCAGGAGGAAGATAAGGCAGTAGAAAAGCAAAGAGGGAAGACAAGAAGCATTCCTAAAGTGTGTTCATTCATCTCAAAGCAGGACAAAAAACGCAGTGATAAAGATAGCAAATTAGAAGTGGAAAGGAACAAAGAAAATATCTCTGAACAAAAAGTCTGTAATTCTGCTGAATCTTTAGAAAAAAGTAAAGGAAAGTGTAACAAGAGAAAGAAATGTTCCCCAATGTTAGACATCCAGCCCAGACGAAACCCTAGCAGAAGAGCCAAAGAAGGGATCAGTTATCGTCTTTAGGTGTAACTTATTTGTTAGTGCTTGAGAAATGTAAGTAGAACCTTTATACAACAATCAGTATCATATTTTTTTCTGTAGGGTGAATATTTGTGCTAAATATTCTAAGAACCTGAGTATTTGTTGTGTGTAGGTAAATAAATTTTTACAATCACAGTCATTGGAAAATTTTCTATTGCTCTCTCTAATTACTTGTTATGTGGAGCTCTTCAATTCTACTTCCTTCTTCTCTGCAGATCCATTTAACTAATTCTTTTTAAGCTCATGTGTTTGCTAGAAATCACCCAGCAATTTCCCTGTCACCCTATTATATCCATGTGATCTTTGATTATACCTTCTCTTATCAAGTGGTGATCAGTTAGCTCTCTTTTTGGAATCGTACCTTTTAGCTTCATACTCTCTCTGATTCTTCAATCCTGTAAGTGCAACAATTTTACCATTAACTATGCTAAAATGCTGAATCTTTTGTTAATTTTGTAGTTTTTTGAAAAAGAAATTGTAAATATCACATGTAAAACAAATACAGCTGGTGCTCACCTTTGAAATTACCAGTTTTCAGCATTACTAACTCTTATGCAGTGTCACTAGGACACTGCATAAGAGTTGTAATAGGAGAGCACTTTACACAAAAGATAAGAGGAGGGTGATCACCATCACTCTAAGGGTTAAAGTATATCCTCATTCTTGATTGTCTATGACCACTTAATCCTCTGAATTCCTATGCACTTTTCTCATCTTGACAAATTCTGTAAAATAACTTAAATATTCCTGACATACATTTAACCCTATTTTATTATTACAATAATACTTTCTATCCTCTCTCCATGCTTCCCAGTCAACTCACAAATTACCTCAATTTTAAATTCTGCATAGACTTTAGATATAGTAATTTGGAGGTGCATGTGCTGTTAACATTGACTGTAATGGAAGAAATCTAAGCAAGGAAATTTAAATTATAGGGTGGAAGAATAAGTATTAGTGCTTGGAAAAGCTAATTTTCTCAGCCTATTCCAAATAATAATAGATACAGGTTTAATCAGTAGTGACAACTGAACAATAAACATTTCACTCAAAGAGGTCCAAACACTATTTTACTTGTTTTACTGGAAGAACCCAAAATTCTCTGTGGAATCATATTGTATGCTATATTATCTTTTGGATATGTCCCTTAAAAGTTCAACAACACAGGTTTTTCCTCTTACACAAAATTTTAATTTTNAGATCTTCTCCCACAATTGCGAGTGCAGATGATGGGTAATGAGGCGGAAGTGATGGGGGCAATTCTCAGGTTGTAAAAACTCGAGAGGGGAAAGGATTAATAAAAGGAATTGGGAGAAAATGATTAAATCGTGCGAGGAAGAATAAAGGGAAGATATTAAACAGGCAGTATACAGAGGGGAATTATGAAACATTTATTTATTTATTAAATCTGCATTGCAATTTGGCCATTTGGCCAGGTGGCAACGCTGGAGGGAAGTATAACAATTTGATTTGAAAACTGCCTGGCATTCGCCCAAGACGGGAGGGAAAACCCTCCAAAAAACTCCTGTAGGCAGTATTTGAATAATATACATAACATATAATAATTATACATTTGTGAATATAAAAATACATGAAACAAATTACATCATATAAGATCTAACAAGTTCATCAAAAAAATATTATACATTAAGTAGAAATAGAAGTAAGTAAAGTAAGATACATGGTATTTATCCATATAGCCGCATGTACAATATTGCATGGAATATCATGACAGGAGATCATACAAGAAATCTACATACATATTGATTGTATCCTTTTTTTGAACGCTTTAACATTTTTCGGCATTGGAATGAGAACTTCTCCAGGTAAAGAATTCCATTCCGTAATACCTCTATTGACGAATGAATATTTTGCTACATCTGTTTTCTGCTCGCATTCCTTGATTTTTAAGCTATAATGTCAGTGTCCAACATAACTCGGAGTTTTAAACCTAGTATGCAGTTCAACCCCCTCTTCAGAATTACATGCCTTATACATTCCGGCTAATCTAGAAGACTTCCTTCTTGATTCTAATGATTCCCATTTCATATTAGCTATCATTTTACTTACACTTTCGGCTTTCCTGTGATTGCCGACTACGTACCTAGTTTTCTTTTTTTATTTCAATGTACTTGTTAAAAAATTGGTGCTTTCATAGGTTACTATTAAAATTTTGGAAATCTTTGTAACAGCTGATTATTGCACATACCATTGCTTTGTTAAAAGTGTGTTAACTTTCTTATTTTTTTCTCCAGGTGCACATCTGCTGGCTACCTAAGGTTCAAGGTGGCTTGCTTGCAAACACCAGGAAGTGATCCCCTTTCCATTAACTTAATATACTATATTATTGATTGCAATGTTTTTAATTAAACATTTTGTATTAGTATGTGTGCTGTATTTTATTTATATCAATGATAACTATCTTTAATTTATATTGATGTAAGAATAATATTACTTATAGGTTCCCCTTTTAAATATTTTATCGAAATATTATTTGAACAACTGAATATGAAAATGTTAGTTTTATGAAGTTATTTTATTCAATAAAGGACTTTTACCGAGCTCATCTTTATTTCTGCTCTTTAGAGAGCATCTCTATTTTGTTGGGATAGCATATGCTTGTGAAAAAAAGTGTGTAAAAAAACAAAAGTAATCAAACCTTTCCTTAATCCATATGAAAAGGTATTTCTTTTTTTTTTTCTTTTCTGTGAAAATATCTTTGAGAAAATCACATTTACTGATATGAAAACTGTTTGTAGGAGCCTCAAATATCAATTATATACTCAGTAAGTTTGTTTGAGCTCAAAGGAACATTTTAAGATCTATTTCTAGAGCTGCATTATCCTATGGAACAATGGGTGCATTGCATTAAAATTGGAATATTTTAATTTTATTATCATTAAAACAATATTTGTTTTCTGTGTGATACACATGACTTATCTTAAAGAGATTTTGGTGAAAAATTGGCAAACATTTTGAGGAAAAAATTCAGAATAATAATGCAAGAGAGGAAAGAATATTTGTGCAGTGGATTCAATCAAGGAATTCGAATTAATGAAAGAATAAGTGCTCTTCAGCTTTTGGAATATATATTAACTAAAGATTGGATTGGTCTTAGAATAGAAATTTTGCAAACAGTTTTGTGTGTTTTCTTGTAACTTCCAGAGACTAGCTGCTGAGAAGTGATTCATTCTTGAAACTCAAATTGATAAAGAAATGCTTGCATTCATCGATGAGCCAAGACAGGCTATTTTAATTTCTGAGGGAAGCACTTCCGAAGCCTGCAAGCAACGATAAGATTCGGTTATTTTAAAATAGTAATAGGATTAACCACTTTCTCTCTCAGTACCAAAAAGAACTATGTTCTTGGGGATGATTCGACTTTTCTTATCTTCAACTGCAATGTGATTTTCAAGAATACTGCAATAAAAATGGAAAAATTTTCAGAAAAAAAATTAGCCTTGGCCTCTTTATGAGAGCAATGATTTTCTTCAACAGCAAAACTAACAGTATCTTTTCAAGAAGTTTGGTTTCTCTCTAACATCAATTAATGGCTGCTTATCTCTCACCATCGATTTCCTATGGCCTTCTGACACAAATGTAATTATGTCAGGGGGTTATAATTCCTTAGTGGAAAAATCTATGGCTTAACAGAAAGGTAACATTTAGTTGGTCACAGTCCCATAAAGTACAAACGGAAACTATTGTCAATGATAAAATAAGATTTTCCAGAACATCAACTTAAATAGTTTTGTCTGAAGTTAATTGTATAGCTTATTTCATATCTTACTTATGTTATTTTTTGCTTTATATTGTAAGAAATACTTTTGAAGATCAAAGGAAAATTTATTTGTATATTTAAAGACACTAAAACAGACATTTAGTGAGATAAATATTTCTCTACCTCCTAAAACACCCAAATTCTTGGCAATATAAAGTAACTCTCGTTGTTTTTTAATTAGAATTAATGAGCTTGCCATGTAAAATTCATAAATTGACGATATGGAATCTGAATTCAACATAAATACTTTCTATAATTTTAATGAAGTGATTCTCGAGTGTAGGGATAGCGGGTTTTGGATCACTCATAGGGCAAATATAAAAACCAAGTAGTGACGGACAGAAATCCCGTGTAAATAAAGAAAAACAGCAGAAAGGAGTGTCTTAAAACATCGCATGGTCTTAGATTCCGTGTGAAAATAGCTCACATTCACGGAAAAAAAACCCTGCTACATTAATTTAAGCATAAAAGCGCTTGGTATTACTAATGGAAAAATACGTAGAATACCAAATGTGTTCAACAACCGAATCGTTTAATTCGTGCCTACCTATATGGAGTTATTATAGTTCGACTAGTGCTTATGGATCAATGAAAAAAGTTTTAAATTATCAATGTGTAAAATATTGAAAGATCACAATAAATTATCGTAGTACAAACATGTAAAGAGGTGACATGATCACAAAAGCCGAAAAATTATAGTATATTTAAGAGACGATCGATGTTGCCAACGAAAAATATTTAAACAGAATGGCAAAAATATTTGTAATGATGTATATTTCGTAATCAATAATAATAAGTCATGTAGCGATTTACCAGGTGATGCTACTCCGGTAGCGAAATCAGCCGAGTGTTAAAACGTGTAGAAATTTTACGAAGTATTTCTCTTTTGTGTTTTCAGATTTTTCAAATTGTAATTCTGTTACATCAAAAATCATTAACATTTAGTAATATATACTAGATCTGTGAATGGCATCACTAATTCATTCAAGATATGATTCCACAGTGTGGGTATAGCGAAGTACTTCTACGTCGAAATTAGAAAGTAATGTTTTGGTGAAGTAATTTATGAAAGATGTTGATTTTCATTTATAATAATAACAAAATTTCACTCAAAACCATGTTAATCGTTCACTTGAACGCATCAATTCTTATATTTTAAGTTACTATTACCATTATTGTTCTAAAAGGAATGATAATTGGAACACGGTTGTTAATGAATTGAAGGTTTAGAAATACTTCTTTATTAAACCGTATGACGGCAAATGGAGCTTTTGGCAAATGGAGCTGGAAATATTCCGGATGTTCCTGATTATTGATCCTTGAGAATTACGCTGCACTAATTTCGGAAACAGAGGTTCATTCTTCATGTTCCTCTGTGGACACACACGAAAAAGGGAGTTTTTTCGAAATGCTTAAGAATCGGTTATCCAGAACTTCTTGAATGTTCCCAAGTCCAAATTCCATCTGAGAACATGGGGTATTGTTACAGCAAAACAACTGAAGAGTTTTCTCAAAGATTACTGAACAACTTAAACCCCATACATAATCCCGCAAACCAATTATGGAAATTTGTATTTCAGTCACATTCGCATTAATTAAATTAATGCCAAAAAGAAAAAAATTATCAATCAATTACTTCTGTTCTACTCGCAGACACTCATCTTCCATCATACGTTCACCTCTTAGTTCGGAGGCATCTTTCTGTAAAATTTCCAATCTGTATTACCTTGTGTTAACTATATTTCAACCTTGGTAGACATACTGGAAATTGTCTTTTAATATCGTCTTCAGATGTTAAAACCTCTTTCCTACAGCCGCTGATGAACCGAAACGCTTTCAGATGATATCAGAAATTAATGATTAATGATACCAGAAATTTGGCATTTAGGTAGCGGAGGAAAAAAACATGGGTAATCATGCAATGACTTTACATTAAATTAGCGAAATTTCCTTCCAATGGAACGATTATTTGACATTTGCAAAGCATTCAGGAAATTAATTGCATAAATTTGAATGGTGGCGCTATTTTAATCCTATATTAGCTAACGGAAATAAGTAATATTTTTGCGCTTTTACATTCGGAATTGCCAAATCTGGATTAATCGAACGATCAAAACAAATCAAAGACAGTCAATTTATTTTCTATATTTGAATTAATATGAATATTGAAATTTAGGACTTTCAAAGATGAGTGATAAATAATCAGTTACGATACTGTAATCGATATCTAGGAGATAATATACGGTAGTTTTTCATTCAATATAAACATTTTCTCTTGAAAATTTATAACGTATATACGATTTCATAGATCTCGTAACTTTTAATAATTATTTAAGAGTTCTATTAATCGCAGTAGTAGTTCCCCTCCCCTTATTACCCCTACTGCGCTACCCCTTTCCATTGCCTGAACATAAAAAGGTTTGCAGCTTTGCAGTCGACCAATTCGTCCTCTATTCTGTTGACTGCTGAAGGCTACGGTTCAATCCTGCTCGAAGACACCTCGCTGCCGTACGAAGGACGAGTCTGGCGTTGAAGGCTGGGTGGTCTCATCTGAGACAATTGGTTGACCATTTTCGTGAGTCTCAATGAACATCTGTGTTAAAATTTTCACCTGGTTCTTGTTAATTTTGGTCTTAGTATGCTCTAATTTTATCGGTGGTTTGGTCTGTTCTCGATGTCTTCGCGAGATTTTGTTAATTTGAAGTAAAGTTTACCACGTGGTGATTATACTAATAAAAGTGTAATTGCGTTCAGGTGCATAATCTTACCGTAGGGGTTTAAGCTACACCATGCGGCGATCGAATGTGAATTGGTTGTCGGAACAGTGCAGTTTTATCTTGAATATCTTTCAGAAAGGCAACTAGATTGGTTAAATTGTTTAGTTCGGATTAATACGTTCCTCTCTTTTCAGTTTAATGTCCCGCAATTTTAATACTGGATGCAGTTTTTCCGTACGGCATACCTTCACGAATGAGCCGTTCTGTATAATGGAACATACATTCGACCAGTTGGTCCTTAGAGGGATAGAAATTTTAGATATCACGTATTTTCACTTATAACGAAACTCATTAGTCGGATCTCAATATTATGATTATAGTTTTCCTCGGATGTCTTCTATAGAGTTTGATGCATAACGATCGATACAATTAACAACCGGGTCTGATTTTGGAATTAGAAGTATATTTCAGCCTGTATTATCAACCTATTTTTAAGACGTTAAATCGAAAGTGATTGTGGAGTTCGCAGTTGAGCATTCGACTTTCGGAACAGTTTACCGTTAGTTAAGCTGCAGAGAAACAGCTCTTTTTCTTGGTCCCCAATTCTCTCTGGCTCAATGTAGTGTACAATGTACGTAACGTACTTCGGTTGCGTGAGCCTATCCTGAGAGTATAAGCATGAGCCAACAGAACGTGTAGCGAAGCGAACAACTGGGGCATTAGATTCTGACTCGCAGATTGCAGTAACTTCGTGAATTAGTGGGAATGTTAAAGTAAATGTATTAACTAAATTTGTTCGACTTTGTCGCTTTTTGGCTTAGTGGTATCGAGTTCAATCAATTGATGCCGGGATTGGGTGAACTCTTATACATCGCGCCGTTGCAATGGAAATGTGGGAGTGGAAGTTATTTTACTCTTTCTCGAAACATAAGTTCACGAAGGGTAGGACACACCCGAGGAATATCCTACTTGGTGCCCTTTAGTTCGATCAGGCATTTTAGCGATGCGATGGTTGTTACGTACCCTTAAGATTGTATAACTCACCAGATTTTAAAATAAATTCATTTTCATTATTTCATCTATAATTCAATCTTTCTATAGATGTTCCACTTTGAAGGCGAAAAGTGATCCATTAAATCAAATTTAGCGTCTTTCCGTTATTTGAGCTAATTTTCTAGATTTTAAACGGTAAATTAATAAGTAATTATATTTATTTCTTAATTCATTATCGTAATTCGATATCTAAATGCAAATTACCTTCGTTAAATCTTGCCCCGTGCAGTGGTTCCCTCATCTTTTGAAAATTTTTAGAGATTGTACAGAGTTGCCATAGATAAATCTTCGTAAAGTAAGCATACATGTGATGTTTTGGTGCTTAAATTCTTATTGCAAATTTTATTGAATCTATAAATGTTACAAAATGTTGCTTCTCTTGCTAAAATTTAAAGATTCGATACAAGCGTATAACTAGAAATACTCCAGAAATGGAATTTTACTCCGGCAGAAAATTGTGTTATGTAGTATATAATATTCCTAGTATTGGGTGAAAGCTGAACATTCTTAGATAATTATTTTAAATTCACTGTCATTTTGGCAAATGTAGTTTATTCAGTATATATGTTCCATTCTTTGTGAGATGTTAAAGTAGTCCTTTCTATAATCTCAAACTAATTTTGCACTATTTTCAATGATTGAAAAAGGTTTCAAGTTTTTAGAGATTGACAGTAGCTGAAAACTTGTAAAATAGTTAATAATTGATTTTAGGGATAATTTAAAACTTACCTTGCATAGTCTGAAAGTTGCAGATTTTTTTTGGACATCCATTTTCAGATAAAAATTTCCAATTGAAAGTAAAATGTAATTTTCATAAGCTATTTTTGGTTAATTAATATTTTTTGCAGTCTTTCCAATTTTAATTAAAACTTTCACTGCAGGTGTAATCCAGAGAAATATCTACTTTGCTAGATTTATGCATGGAGGAATTGCACCAAAGAAGACACCAGGAGCTGATTTTTTATGTGCTTTATTGAAAATATTTTAGTGTACATTTTATTACAGAGATCAATAAAAATGTCAGAAAAGACCTTTTTCATGTTTCATTGTGAACATGTCCAACTCCTCAACCGCCAAAATTTTTGGTACAGCAGGGGATGCCAAATGTGGGCCTATCTCGGAGCTCAAAAATTCAATTGTTTTTCCTGCAGCTGTGGCAGCCATTTTGTCTTCTGTATTTGTATTCTCAGTGATCTGAGTCTTTTCAATGGCTATGTTCAGAATAATTTTAAGTGAAAAAATTATTCTGAGCATAGCCATTGAAAAGACAGATCACTGAGAATACATGCACAAAGACAAAATAATCTGAAAAAATAAAATCATGAAATGTGAGAAAATAAGTATTATAATTTTTTTATCCAAATGTATGACCTTGGGGACTTAGGTTAATTTTTTTCAAGCAATTTATGCTTCAAAGGGTTTTATAAAGCACTGTTAAAGGGTTAAAAATTGCCATGAAAGGGTTAAAAGCACAATTTCAGGAAATTCTAGAATGTTCTGGAAACTTCTACATTTCCTCAGTAAATTTAGAATCATACTTCATCAAAATGTTACTGAAAATCATACAAGTATTCTATGAAACGATTGGAAAATGACAAGAGCAAAAAAAATTAACAAGCAACAGTGAATAATAGCAATAAATTTCAAAGGATGTCAGGAGCTATGCATTATGTGAAGATGAAAAATGCTATCATAATGAATTTGATTTACCATTAAGCATAGCGCTTGAAGGTGACAAAGTCCTTTAACATGTGGTAAAGCATGAAGTAAATCAAACCTAACTTAAATATCACCATACCACAAAAACAAACTGTCAGGGATAAGTTATCACTCAAATATCAAGTATAGATAATTAGAAGGAAATGTTTCTAAAAGAGGAGCATGAAAGAATTTTGGAACTGCAGTATTCCAATTGCAATTAGTACTGGATTCAATTACAAAATTGAAAAAACTGAATTAAGAAATAAAAAGGACTCGAATACTTAGCAACCGGTAGTAAGAAAAACATCCTAAGAAAGATGACGTAAAACCTCAAACAGTATTGAAGGGAGTTTCTATTTTAAAGAATATGCCAAATAAATTCCCTCCCAGAACCGAGCCTTCCCATGCTTAAATAATCTTCATGAGGCATTGTACTATTCATAATGTTAGAGTAATTTATTCGATTCAAAAGACCTGCAAGGAGAGTTCTCCTAAATCTGTTAGNAACAAACTTATTAATAGATAGATCACAAGGTAACTGAATATCTGATAGAATATCAGAACATTCTCGAATCCTGCCATTTCAACAAATGAAATGACTACAGACTTCAGTCTATACTAATAACATAAAACAAATTAAGAATTCTTGCTAAGGAAAATTGGAGGACGAAAGGCAAGTAATGAACATCTTTTCGGAAAAAAGCAAGTGATTGAGGACAAAATCAAGAAAGTGACAGCACAAGGGAAAACACTTCATTAACAGAACAAGGCGAAGGAAATCAAACATCAGAAAAATTAACTAAAAACTAAGACTGTTGGGGGAATATTGTTACTTTAAAGAGTTACTTCAAGGCATAACATTTTAAAGAGTCTGATAAAATTGCTGAGGTAAGGATCTCACAGAAAAAATTTCTTTAAAGCTAATGAAAGTTTCTAATATTTTCACGAGATTCAGAAGAAATGATGGGACAAATTGATAACTACTGCATTACCAAATGAATGAAATTAAATGAAAATAAAGGTTTCCATAAAATTCAAATTAAGAGAATGAAGAGGTACTTGTTTATTGTTGAGATTATTGCTGAGAGAAGAGGATATGGTATGGAAAACTAGCAACGATAAATAATAAAGAGGGAATATACTTTGTTTCAGATCTTTATTCTAGACCTGTCCTAAGATAGGCTTAATAGGAGAAGTATGCAAGTAAAATTTACTGCCAAGTTAAGGACTGAAGAGAATGTAAAATGAAAAAACTGTTTATCTATTCATAAATATGTCAAGTAAAGAGTTCCTTTCCCATAATCAAGAGCTGGGGTGCTATGCCCTATCTTTCCGATACGCACGAAATTGGGTTTTGATTGGAATTTTCGGCCATCTTGGCAGATTTTACGACTGGAATCTCATTTGGTATGCTCTAACTCAGAACTCCGATTATGGAACGGAATTAAATTCCGTTTGTACCGGAATTGTTCTCACCTACAAAAAGTAGGTGGAATCTAGCATGTAAACAACAAACATGGCGGACCGACTGTCTGCTACGATAAAGATTTGGAAGAGGAGAACGAAATGATGAGCCGTAGCACCCTTAGGGATTCTANAAAATAGCGACACGACTGGGACTCGAACCCAGGTCTCCCACTTTCCGGGCAGGTATTCTAACCACTGAACTACCGTGCCGCGTCTCTCTCACACTGTTAAGGGAATGCTTTGTGAGCAAGACTGGCAGTCTCCACATAGTGGCACAACCTGCTGTCCGAGGTCCTCACAGAGGCAGCCGGACGGATGTTATTCCTATAGCTCTAAGGTAAACACAACTAATTACGTTCTGTTCACAAACAATTATATCTTAAATACTTTCTATTAGTTCCTTACAACATCTTAAATCTTGCAACACTGTTACGAAGAAGCTTACTCGCAACGATCGTAAGCGAAAGGAGATCGGGCATACCCATTGTCACGGAATTCTAATTTCGGTCGTTACGGAGAGGCTTCTTCGGAATTCTGGGATTACTCATTCCGTTCCTTACGAAAAGATTTCATTTTTCATTTCAATAGCACCCCTGTTTACTGAGTTACTAAAAAAAAGGACTAGTTCTCTAAGAACAGATACTAAAATAATGAGCAAAAGAATCTGAGTAATAAGTTAGACAACTGTGAGGATTTTTACAGAATTCAAGAAGTATGAATTTATAATCCTTATTTTGAAAGCACTTATCTCTTCATTGCCATTTTGAGAACTGAGATTATGGTCAAAGTTCACAGGAACACACTTATGAAATTTAGAACATTAATAAGAAAGCATAAAGCCAATTGAAGAAAAAGGAAATATAAAACTGCAAGTTTTCACAACATTTACCAAATTAAGAACGACATTTTAAAAGTTATTAAACAAAGGAAGAATTGCACACATTCAAAACTGTTATGGATACCATTCATTTATTAAAATAAATTTCATTAGAGTCATTGAAGTGATAGTAATCTTTAAAGATTCCATCTAAGACAGACCTATTTTTCACTCTTAACAAATAATTAAATTCTATAACTTTCACTCCACTACATTATACTGCAAATGTCTGAGCCACAAAGATGAAAAGGATCAGGATATCCTATCTAAAAATTTAATTGATCTTTATAACTCCTAGTCATATAAATCAATGGGATATATTATAAACAATCTGAAATATTATCAACTGAACTCAAAAATACCAAGTCATCAATTAACCCTACCCACTGATATTGTGATAAGATGTAACCATTCCCATTTATCTATCCATTCAGATCAATTTATTAAGTTACTAAAATACATTACAAGAAACAAGCTAAAAAATTCATCACTGATTGTTATTGTCTCATTGTCATTAAGTCACAAAATTTTACTAATTCTGTTAAAAACAACCCTTAATTAAGTTTTCCTGAATGATTAGGCTATTGAACAGTTTCTGAAAGCAAAATATACCCAAAAGATATATATTTTAGATCCAGGTAGTAATCATAAAAACTGAAATAATAGGGGAGGGTTTTTAAGAAGATTCGATAAAAAATGTATAAATTAATAAAGAATTAAGGGCAGTCACAGAATAATGATCTGTGAAGTAACTAAAAGATGTAAAAAATTGAAAAATCACTATTAAGAGTTTATGTCTAAAATATAATCAGTTATTTGTGGTAGGTAAGTTCAATCTCAAAGTAATTTTATGAATATCATTTACATGAATTGAGATGTCTCTTTTATTGCTGTAATTATATCACTGAAAAACAATGGCAAAGAATTTAACAGGCTGAATGAAGTTGGAGTCTACGTCTTTTTTCTGAATTGTTATTCTATTACAGGTAAAACTAAGTTAATTTGTAAACGAATATCTA
Source organism: Ladona fulva (assembly GCA_000376725.2). Lineage (NCBI taxonomy): Eukaryota > Metazoa > Arthropoda > Insecta > Odonata > Libellulidae > Ladona > Ladona fulva. The sequence continues at coordinate 1,017,652 of KZ308192.1, forward strand.
AACAAGTCATTTACTAAATTCATTGAGCTTAATATTAAAATACAGCAATCACGCAGTTCTAGATGTTAAATCTGTTTACATTGAGAACACTCATTATATCAGTGGCTAACATAAAGGTTATTTCATTAAGATGTACAATTTTCAAGTTGCATTTTGAAATCCTGCCAAAAATATATTATCCAATTTTTCAAAGTTATGATTTCAAAACCCATCAACAAAATAATACTTTTGAAAAAAAAATTCGCAGAACTACAAATTATAAGACAAACAAAATATTGCTTTAATCTTAACTAAACATTAAATGTAGCATATGAAAGACTTTTTCTGTGTGGCAATTCTTCCCTTGAAAAGTAATTACAATTTTGAAAGTATGAAGTGAATTCTAGAAATTCAAATAAAAGGCTTAAAGGAATAAAGAGTGACTTTCTCCTAGTAAATCCTTTCTTTACATGTACATACATTTGGGAAAATTATAGATAACTAGAATATATCAGTACCAAAAATAATTGAATATAAGCACTTACAACTGATGTGGATTGACTTCCACAGGGCATTGCAGCCTTCTGGAGAAGAATCTAGAGCTCCCATTCCACATTTCTTGAAGACACACTGGGTAGTTCAGTCTCCCAACATACAACACACAGAATTCTCCTAATGATAAGCTAACCCATTTTCATAACAAGGGAGTTTGTTCCCTATGAGGAAATTAGTCTTTCCCCCTTCAGGAAGGGGATAACCACCTTTGGTTACCTTCACACAGCTGTGCTAATGGGCCGCAGATGGCTCATCCTTCCTTGTCCCTGTCTTATACTCCCTTGTGATCACAAAGCTAATCTGATCCAGAATAATCTAAATACAAAAGCAGGGATACCCTACCGCCCTGAGGCCTTCAGGAGAGAAATATCGATTAGAACTTAATCCATCGATTTCATCCCCTTGTACCTACATTAACCCTGCTTTTATCTCTTATGGGTCAACAACCACCACCAAGAATGACAAATTGGCTACACTCATTACAAAATTATGCAGAAAAAATATTTCAGTTCTTGTAAATTTAGTCGCTCTTCTGACTTTTGCTTCCAGTCGAGGCTCCTTACAATTATAATTATATGCACCTTTCCAGCTTTTCTCAGTTGAAGGAGATACACTGCAAAAGAAAAATGATTTTCTATGTCTTTCTGTTCAAAGAATATATGCACGCTATGGAAATAACAAGAGATATGAGTTTGAATAAATGTTAATCAACTTAGACTCTCTGTATTTGGTAAGAGATATAATTAAAACCTCATGATTTAAACATTCGGATAAAAGATAAATTATTATCTTTCTTGGATGCTGGGATACAGGCAGATTGTTAGCAAATTTAAAACCATTAAATTCATTAACCATGTCACTCTCTGTCAGTCTGATGGAGAGTGACTTCTGATGACTGAAGAAAGGAAAATAACCATAGTTGGTTAAAAGAAGCAATCACCTTAAAAGCATGCCTACATTATACAGATGGCACCACTAGATTAAAGTACAGAAAACAAATTGATCTGAAAAAATTAAGTTATGAAACATGAGAAAACACTTTTTATTTTTTTAACCGACTGAATGACCTTAAGGACTTTTTTCAAGCAGTTCAGGGTTCGAAGGGTTAAAGGGGCACTAAAGGGTTAAAACAAATATTCTGGAAATTCTAGAATGTTCTGAAAACCACAATATCTTTTGGTAAATTTAAAACTTTCTCAAATATTAACTGGAAATAATAATAAATCATGAAACTATCAAATATTAGACTTTGAAAATTAAAATTCAGGAATAATTATGAGAAACGGTTTAAAAATGACATGGGTAAGAACAAGGAAGCAACAGTGAAGAATTGCAATTAATTTCAAAGAATTATGAGCTATGCATGTTATCACAAAAAAATGCTATCATAATGAAATAATCATTGAAAACGTAATCAACATATAAAAAACATTTCATATTGAAATATGAAATATTTGAAAAATTAGTGAGGGCTTGAAATGAACCTTGAGTATCAAATTTTTATGCATGAATGAAACAAAATGCACAAATGCGCATAAGATATTTTCCAATTATTGCAGCCCTAATTGGAGGAATTAAGAAATGGCAAATGAATACATTTTAATTAGCTTTATCTAAAGTTATTCATTTCTAAAAAGTTCATAATATTGAGAGTTTACTGCATCAAACATTATCAAAGACAAAAATTGGAATCCATTCTAATTCTCCCTCAAATTCAATCCTATTTAACATTCTCTGACTTCCAGCAGAGTTAACTGAATTAATGACTCTTTAGAGCAGGTGTGTCCAATCCGTGGCCCACATGCGCCCCTCAAAGCCCATCTGTGCGACCCGCATTTAGTAGCAGGAAAATAAACAAATGTTGCAAAACCACAGGTAGGGAATTCCAAGCCAGTGATCCTCTTTATAAGAAGTGTATCTCTTTAAAAGGGCATCAAATGTCTAATTCAGCCTGCAGATTTTAATATTAAGAAAAAATATTAATCATGCAATGTTTCTCACAATCACATTGAAAAATTAATTACATTTCTTTCCTAGAAATTCCTCGTTGATTGGAATTTGAATTTTGAAACAGACAACCTCAATGAGATTCCACAAGTTGGTAAAGACATCCATGTAGTTCTTGCAGAGGCAGTATAAGTTTTTAAAATTTTCAAAATATTTTCTGTTAGAAACAATGCTCTTCAAAATATGTATCCATTTTATTATGCATATAATTATGAAAATTGAACAAAAAGATTGGAATTTTAAAAAGTATTTCTAAGAGAAATTGAGTACTCAGGTATTTCTTAAAAAAATTACCTGGTTACCCGAGTAGTTCAAACCCAGAGTATTTTGGATTTCCTACTCACGCCCAGCTTAATTATCTTTCTGGCCATTTAATCGACTGAATAAGTTGTACTTGCCTAAAGAAAAATGTCCGGCACTTCAAAAACATACCCTGTTCATCACGTCTCTGTTGGGGAGTTTTTCCCATACAAAGTATATCAAAAGTAAAATTAGAAACAAAATTCCATAAGTCTACTGAGAATGCTCTTCACACCTCAACAGCCTCCTTCAAACCAGATATATATGCACTGGTATTGAAAAAAACAGCCTCAGAGTTAACATTAAAAATTCTTTTCTTTGAAAAATGAATGTTATTTTACTATGCTCATCTGTATTCGGGTTACACTGTGAATAAATATTATAATCTACATTTTACACTGTGAAAAAATTACAAACTTTTTGTTTTCTTGTTTTGTTAATGTAATGGTTGCCTAAATCAAGGGGGCCCTTGTGGGCCCAATAAAATTTGCAATGTGCACCAAAAGATTGGGCACCTTTGCTTTAGAGGAAATAACTTTCAAAAACCTAAACATTTCACGTTCCCCCTGATTAAAATACCTGAATACTTCTTGATGTCCCATACTTATATTTGAATTCTTTGTTGATATTATTCTATCATGACCATGCATTTGATTGAAATTTGCCTTTAACTGTTTTCAAAGTTGCTGTAATGTTGTTTATTGAGCTCATAACTTGAGGTACATTCAAAATGTAACATTAATAAATATTTTAAACTCTAAATTGAATGATTTGATGAATTCAAGAGGTTGATAACAAACGACAACTCATTTTTACTGAGAACA
>KZ308192.1:1056911-1112364 GCA_000376725.2 Ladona fulva
GCGCCGTTTTCCTAGTTGCTTTCCTCACTTTATCTCAAAAAGTGGCCGAAAAAGGTGTCCGCCATTTTGTTGCGTAAAATGAGCAGAGATCCATATTTGAGCACAAAACTATAACGAATCAAAAGATCAGAAACCATACTAAAATATGGCATAATCGGTTTTTCCATTAGTTTCCTTTAATCACGTCTGCATCGCAGCAAACTTGAATGTTTTTCAGAAAAATCCGAGAACATTCTTTTCTGTGAAAATTTTCCAAGTTTGACACCCTGTATCTTTTTGACGCGCACAAATAACGAAAAATAAAAGGCGGATCAACATAATTCAATCTTTTCTGAATATCTATGCGAAGTTTCACGTTCCTCACTCTAAAAAACCATTTTTGCCCTCTTGGCCAGCTTTTTTCGATTCTAGCCCACTGTGCGCTGTTAGGTAGTATTTTTTTTGTTCGTTTTCTTTTCATTTTCTTTTATTATATCTCTCTTACGACTCTGAATTTTCTAGCAAGTTTCAGTTGTGATGTTGACCTTCATATAAATCTTTCATTTCTCATCTAAATAAGTTCTTAATACATTTAATACATATTAGATTTAAATGTTTGGATAATCTTTCAATAATAGAAGTGACTTTGATAGTTTGAACTTTTTATTATTCATATTCTCTATTTTACTGTTTTTAAATTGTTTTATTATTCCTTCTTTCTAGGATCTTATGAAGATTTTATTTAATGTCATTAATTTTTGATTGGAATTTAACTTTATTCAGTACATGATCATCCTTGTAAAGCAATACGTTTAGATACTACAACTTGAAAAAATAATCATTCCTTAATTTCATTAATTAACTTATTACCCATGAAACACAGCAGCTTACTTCCTAAAATGCACAAAAATATATTTTCCAAACTGTCCACAGTTATCACAGACTAAACTTCACAGCAAACACAAACTTTGTGTTTCTGCAAAATATCACATTGTTTACAATTTAGGTTCCCAATTAATCAAAGCTTTCCCTAGGATGTGATAGTCAGTGGCCATATCTATCAAGCATGAAACCTGAAAGAAAATTTAAAAGATAAGTAGGTAAAATTAAGGAATATAAAATTGTATCTTTTCAGATATAAGTAAAAAAACAACATCAAAGTCCCTAGTATATTAGTGTTTTAAACATTTCCTAAAATAATTAAGAATCTTTAGTCATTTTATCACCTACTAGATCACATGCTCATACTTAATTTGAGAGAGAAATTTAGGGACACAACTAACCTGCTGTTCACAGGAGAGACCTTCATAGCCTAAAACTGTGCGGATATTGTGATTAAGATCTCCTCTAACCACATCTTTAATCCTTTCTTTTAAGAGAGCATCATCATTGATTCTAACATCCAATAACTCCATTGTAATCCTTGCTGGATTAACCCCACCAATGAATTTTCTTTGGGCTATCCTTATTATTTCTTTAGGATTCCAATTGCAAGAGCCCACTGTTACAATAAATCAGAAAATTTCAATGAATATACCAATAAAAAGAGAGATATTAACCTTTCAAAGAAGCAAAATACACAACAGGTACAATTATAACATTTATCAACACCATAAAACTTGCTTTACAACCAATTTATAAAGACCATCCTAACACTACCATTGCCCATGCCACAATTTACATATACGCTAAATACTAACCCATTCCATTGACCTATTAAGAAGTCATGTCGCACACACATGGGTGGCAGATGACTTAGCAATAAGTAGTGTTGGAATGTAAATCACAATTATTTTCATAAATATTATATTTAAAAGAAAGTGAGAGTGTATGTGAAAATAATTGGAAATATTTTTCCCTAGAGAGAATACTTAGAAGAATAATAGAGTAGTAGTGGAGGAGAACAAAACTCATACTTAACATTGTTAAGTAATGAGTTTTGTTTTGGGGGGAATTCTCACTTTGAGGGAGTTCCAAACATTCCTCCTAGGTCTCCTTTCCACATGTGCACGATTCGACTTGTTTTTGAACTTGACTTGAAACTTGTTATTCATATATTTCTGTTAATGCTAATAAATAGCTTTATACTGTATAATAAGGAGAGCCATCCTGAGGCAGAGGAAAGCCACACAGTTGCCTAGGGCGCTGAGGTTTAGGGGGTGCATGTCGTTTGACAATCATCGAAAATTCGGTGAGAGGCAGAAATTTTGGCAAGGGGCTAATACAGTATTTATTTTGCAACCCCAAACCTTCCACTCTAAGAAGATCCCTCAAAGTCTTCCTCTGTTTGGCATTGTCCCTTTATGCAGCTAATGCTGTAAAATAGTGATAAATGTATCAGCCATGAGGCAGCTGCAAGGAAAAGTCCTCTGAAACAAGAGCTATCAAAACTCTCCAGAAATGGACACAATTGTAGATGTGGTGAAAGACAATGACCACTTTTGACAGGTATCTCTGGTTTGCCAGGAAGGGAGCATTATGCCCCATTCCACAAACTGCCTTTCCTTTCCATCATTTTTCTAAATAAAAACTTACATGTGCTTATCCTTACATTTCTTTAGGGACATACAGGAATCTTGTGAGTTTCTTAATTTATTTATAATAGAACATCTGGTGTGAAGAAGAAACTGGATGCGTTTCAAGAGGATATCTTTCCATTTACACCCAAATTTACATGTCCTTTAACGCATGAACAAGAGTAATTGCCTCAAGAAATTTGGTAGATAAAAAATGATCAATATATTTTACAGAACAAAAATACTACTTATAAACCAAAATAAAAAATAATTATTATTATATAGATTTTATCTAAGAGGATAAAGTTTTTGTGCAGTAGCCACATAGCTCTGTACTCTGTGTTGCTAAAGTACAAACAATGAGACATTTTTCACGGATAAAACTTATAGCCATAATTTTGCATTCATATGCATTCAGTCTTCTGTAAAAATATACTCAGTTCTTTTTGTAGTCAAATGAAAATTACAACAAACAGACTACTTGCAAAGGTTACATAAACTCACTGAAATTAGTCACTTCATAGAAGTGCAGAAGTCTTTTATTCTTTGGCAGTTCATTCTGAAGATCAGCTGGATACAACCTAAGAGGTCTTTTAATGGCCTCTAGTGACTAAAACAAATGTTTGGAGCGGAGGACAGAAAAATACGGGCATATTTAAATCATATTAAAAATGCATGCCTCAATTTTTGCGACTTTGGGTTACGTATATACACAGGTGCACCAGAGAAGCAGTTAATTGATTTGGGACATGGTATTTTCTTTTCAGAGAATTTAACATAAAATTTGAGTAAATAACTATTATTTAATTGGCTTTCACTCCTTGTTATACATAAGTTTTTCTACGGGAGGTTTTTGGAGGGTTTTCCCTCCCATCCATGGGCGAATGCCGGGCAGTCCTGTAATTAATATACAACGCTACCCTCCAACGCTGCCACCTGGCTAGAAAGCCAATTCGCAGTGTTAATTTTAAATAAATAAATAATAAATAAGTCATATAGTTGTANTTGAAACATATGGGATCCCATTAGAAAATGTTAAAAATTAATTTCACAGCTGCTCCAATATGATAAAAATATTATACTTCAAGATTCATTAGCCAATAGAAAATTACATGTCAAAATTTTTAATGAAAGGTACCCTTGATTCAACTCCAGATGGCTTGAAAAGATTCCCACAAGAAATGTAAAGTACAAATTAATAATGAACTTTATCATTTTGGACATTACATTCAATTTAAATTATGTTCCATCATAGTTCAGAGGAGAGTTGACTAGTCTTATTAAAAATTCACCATTCATAAATTTCATAATCAACATTATGCTTAACATCTCTCATCTTATTCAAACACTTTAATATGCATTAGCATGTGTCTACTTAAAAATTCAAACAATTATTATTAATAAATTATAATTGTTATGCTTGAGTGTTTAATAGATAAAAACTTTTGTATTTCATTGTTTATAGTGTAATAAATTACATAAACTATAAAAATCTGCATATGTCTAAGTTGATCTAATGATAAATACATAATGTACAATAATATTATCCTCATTACCTAGTTCTGTTGATTTTCCTATGCCATGGTCCATTCGAAAATTTATTAACCAGTCCAGAAAAGGTTCTTTCACCATTACAGTCATAACAGAAAGAATAATGTCATGTCTTCTTAGCAGTGCTCTTAAAGTGTTTACCATGGCTTCCTTCATAAAACCTGAAGAGAAACAAAGAAAAGAGTGAACTGAGTGCAAGATTATTACCTATTATGATGTTATATTCTACATCATGGGTGAATCCATAAAACTTGTCAAGGGGAAGGCAAACTTACCAGGGGAGCAGTTTAAGACTATTTCCTTCTGAAATCATCTCCAATTAACTTTAAAATGCCATTTTGATGTGATTAATGCAGTAGGTATACAGTGATCGTAAAAACGCTTCATAATCAGATTATAACTCAAGCTCCACATCACATCTGAGTTAAACTATCAGTACTACAACGTCATCTAAGAGGTACAGGTCATCCCTTCATCCTCCCCTTTGATCCACTAATACTCTAAATTATTACCAAATTAATTTTGTTTCTGCATTTATAAAAGTAATTCTGAAGTTTCTAAAGAGTTTTTGGAACTTGATGGAAGTAAACCAGATTTATATTTGTAAACTCAAATAGCAGAACTCTAACATTATCACAACATTATTACAACACAATCCCAGTAAAACCAGTTTAAAACCACCTTAAAATGCTAACCCACTTAATATGCAGTTTTCTCTCGATTCTGGTCCCATTCACACAAAACCCATCATATGCCATAAAAAGGATATCCCAGTTACAATCTGGTTTTCTATCAGTCCCCTGTAAAGCATCTTGAACCAAGTTATGAGCATTTCATTTTACCAAATTAAATTAGAGCAATTAGTTTGTGGTTATTTAGTAAATATGGAAGCAATCAGGAGGAAATCTGTTAGACTTCAGAATACTATCTAAATCAATTGCAAAAATTATACATACCTCTTCCCCTAAGAAGAATTTTTACTAGGGAATATTCATATTTATAAATTATACTTTGCACTTCATAATGATATCAATAACTTTAGGACAATTAGCATTATTAATCGCAAGTCTTCCCTCAAAAACATTTATTTCTATTCCAAGTGATTTTGATGAAATTCTGGTGATGTGTTTCAACTATGAGATCTATTCTACATATCTAGTATACAGAAAATCTATATGCAGAATAATAAATTTTAATATACATAATAGAAATAGTTTATGAAATTGATGATTTGATACACTACATTTTGCAGAAGAAAATGAAGCAAATGCTAATGTTCATTGTGTGATTAGTCAAATAGCAAACCCAAATCATGAATATAATAGTTTGCTAAAAGTGCTTCAACAGCTAAAATCATTTGGCACATTAGGGATTCCACTGGGATCAAATCCAAGATCACTGTTGGGTTTGACCAAAGTAAATGCACTGCCCACATGGCTAACTAAGAGCCCTAAGTCATAAATTAAAAAGAAATACTCAAGAAAAAGAATATAATTCTTCCTGAAATTGCACTGAACTGAAACTAAAAAAAGCATAATAATTGAGGAGATGTAAATATTATTAAAAAAGGAAATATTTCAAATAAAGAATGAATGAAATGATTTCTTTAAAAAATAAACAAACCTATTTCTCCAAATGGCTGCATAAGTCCAAGGATCTGTGGTGTTAATCTGAATGGCATTAGTTCTGGAACAGGAAATGAGTAAACAGTTGACCCAAAAGAGTGTCCTAAATCAATACAGGAAACTCTCCCAGTAGCACAATGCATTGCTATGTTTTTATGGTCACATTTTCCAACACCTAAGAGCCAATGAGCAATACATTCAACAGCATAACTGGATGCAAATGAATGTCTTAGGCAGTAGAAGTCTTCTAATGACTGACTCAGCTTCAGAAACGAACTCCTACAATATGAAAGAGAGCAGCAAATGTAAAGATTAAGTGAACAATTAATTACAATAGTGGGGAACAAATTGTTAAAACAACTGAAATGATATAAAACTTGAGTGTATACCAAAATGTTTTGAAAATTCAAAATTTGCTCAAATCAAATATACTATTGTAAATCAATTTTGGAAGAGTGTCTCTTTATCTAAGTAATTGACTGAATGGTCAGTTTGATAAATAGATATTTTTCAAAATCCTTCATGACTAAATAATTTTTCCCAGATGAAAATTATAGGCAATTAAACAGCAAAATCTGTTGTAGCAACACAACAAAAAGTGAAAATATTGAAATAATACACAATACTTTATTAAGAATATGATATTGTAATATTGTTAAAAGTAGTTTGATGGCTGAGGTCATTTGAAACATATGGGATCCCATTAGAAAATGTTAAAAATTAATTTCACAGCTGCTCCAATATGATAAAAATATTATACTTCAAGATTCATTAGCCAATAGAAAATTACATGTCAAAATTTTTAATGAAAGGTACCCTTGATTCAACTCCAGATGGCTTGAAAAGATTCCCACAAGAAATGTAAAGTACAAATTAATAATGAACTTTATCATTTTGGACATTACATTCAATTTAAATTATGTTCCATCATAGTTCAGAGGAGAGTTGACTAGTCTTATTAAAAATTCACCATTCATAAATTTCATAATCAACATTATGCTTAACATCTCTCATCTTATTCAAACACTTTAATATGCATTAGCATGTGTCCATAGGGAATACCTGCCAATCATTATATACATTTGTAATTTTTATCCTCAAATAATAATTTTGGTTATTCCTAAAAAATATCTTTGATTTTATTTTTTCATTTTTAATTTCTTTCATCATTGTTTTACATAAATCATATCCTCACCCCATCTCTCATATAGGACAAGGAATAAAGGGCACATTATGGCAAGTTATGGCTGTGCTCCGGATATATGTTCTTGTGACATATTCAAAAGTCAACTTACCGTAAAATATCACATGGAACTGCTTGTATCAGTTTTTCATAATTGGACACTGTTTCATCTCTGTCACCGTAAAGAAATAAATTTCTGTAAATACTGATCAAAGTATTATCAGTTTCATTGATTTTCTTTAACCATCCGTAGTACTGATCATTCATTCTGTAAATAAAGATCTGGTAAGCATTTCTCTAGATTTATCTTAAGAGTTTTAAGTTTTAATAAGTTTTTACCTTTGTTGGATTTCCTTTTCTTTAACAGGCATGGTAATTAAATCATCAAGAGGAATAAAACTTCTGTTCCATTTGATCATACCATGGTGACTGCTCAGAGGAATGAACTGTTAGTTATGAATATAAAAATATTTGCAAAAAAATCCATTAATCCTACTATAAAAATGACAATTGCATACATAATAGTATATGTTATACATTTCGAAATTAATATTTAAGGTTATAAAAATCCGATAACAACACTAAACTCATTTTAAAAAGCAGATTGTTCTTTCATACATGTCAATAAGGTAAGGTATTGGCCCTACATGGGCATTTTCTCCATAAATTTAATCTAATTCAAAGATTATTTATTGAGATTCCATATGTTTGAATACAGCTTGAATTTAACCATGATATTTCATTAACTTATAAGCAGGCTTATATAATAAATTTTGCATCCAATTGTTTCAAAAGAAGATTAGTTCAAAACTAGCACCTACACATAAAGTTTTTAACATGTGCATTTCATGTGAAATGGGAAGATAATTTTTTGATAACTATTTTAAAATAAGTATAGATTATAAGGAATTGTCATACAACTGAATTAGTGAAATAAGAATCTGCATTCATTTGATTACCAGTGTATTGTACTTGTTCTAACATTTCTATTTAGGCTGTTTAATAATTATGTTAACTTCTCCAATCTACTTAACATGTTAACATTCCATGAACCTACATATAACACCAGAAGGGTTTTCTTGTTTCATTTGCATAATTATAGTAAAAAATTATATGTTCCATTCTCTGATGCCAAGAATAAATAGAGCCTTTAATACTATCTTAATAATCTTTGATAAGGTTGACTTGTTCCATTATTCTCCCAAAGAATTTGAAATAATAGGGCCAATAAATCTGAAGGATACCATGTACATTTAACAAACTGTTATTCCATTTATAACTTCCAGAATAATTTACCTAATAATAAGTTATGTCATTAAACAATAGTACATTATATTAAAATCTTTGATGCACTTTTCTACAATTAATACTATTTTTATAAGGTTTATTTATTTCATATTTCCTTTACATACATAAAATGTTAAGATTTATAAAACTTAGAGACAGCATGCAGAACTATTATACATCATTAATGAGTTATATCTCTTTTATATCTTATCATTATTTCTCTTCTGAATCAATATTTCAAAATTTAGTTAAGGTTAATCACCATCAATAAATATCTATCTATCTATCTATCAAATTATCACCATCTAAATATCTATCAATAAAATATCTACAAAAATCTCCCTTAAAGAAGATGATTCTTCATATTATCCTCAATATATTAAAAGAAAAATACCAATTGCAGAGCTTTATCACCACTGCACAACATAAATAAAAAATTCAAATATATATTTGAGGGCCACCTATACATGAACATCTTTGTTAAGAAATACTTACATAATGCAGGACAAAAATTTAGTTACAAGTGTTTAGCATTCAAAAGTTGGAAATGTAGAATCACTAAGTTACGTGAGTAACAAGAGAATTGCTCTTCAGAATATGATAAAAGATGTTACATTCACTCATCTCTTATTTATACAATAAGCTAACATACCTTGTAGACCTTTAAGTAGGATATAAAAAAAATGTTCATATATGAATCATATTGCTACTCACCTGACTGATATCTAGTCTAAGATCTCTCTTAATGCTTTGTAAGTCATCTAATAAGCACTTATTCATAATATGCATAATCTGACCAACTCTCTGATCAAGTCTGAGATCTTTGCCATACTCAATCAAGAATCTGTGCTCTCTCCCGTCTGTTCCTAGAATAGTCATGTGAACTGGATTCTTCAATGACGGAACCTTACAAACCTTAAAAAAAATAACCAAATAAATACATCATTAGCTCTGGAAATGACAAATAAACTAGGTACAGAAAGTATAACAAAGCCACTAGAAAATGATAAATTAATGGAATTTATTATGAAATATGAACTTCTTGGAATGGAAATGTATGGATTTGAGCAAACAAACTTACAGCAATTACCCCAAGGAAATCACAAGGAATAAGGAAAGGTTTAGGTACTTTGCAGGATAAAGTCCTGCAGCTGATCCCAAAGGAATAACAAGTGTGAAAAATAGTGACATGACTGGGACTCAAACCCAGGTCTCCCACTTTCCAGGCAGGTATTCTAACCACTGAACTACCGTGCCATGTCTCTTCCACATTGTTAAGAGAATGCTTTGTGAGTTTTCCTTGGGGAGTAAACCTAATAATACCTGCTTTTTGAGTTGGCTGCCTCAGTGAGGACCTCAGGGGGCAGTTTGTGCCACTAAGTGGAGGCTGCTGGCCTTGCTCACAAAGCATTCCCTTAACAGTGTGGAAGAGATGTGACATGGTAGTTCAGTGGTTAGAATACCTGCCCGGAAAGTGGGAGACCTGGGTTCGAGTACCAGTCATGTCGCTATTTTTCACACTTGTTATTCCTTTTCAAAAAGCTTTGTTTATTGAGAAAAATGGAAAAAATTGAGTTTCAAGCAGTCATTAAACACTTATATATAAAAGTCTTAACACCAAAAGAGATCAAAGCTGAGTTGAATGAAGTTCATAGCACATCTGCTTCTGTGTATGCAACTGTTTACAATTGGGTAAATGAGTTTAAATATGGCGGTACATCCACAAAAGATGAATGTTGTTTGGGTCATCCAGTGGAAGTGACTATCCCCAAAATGATTGACAAAATCCATGATATGGTTTTGAGCGATCGATGAATCAAAGTGCACAAAATAGTTGAGGCCATAGGCATATCACAAGGTACAGTGTTTTCAATTTCTCTTGAAAAATTGTGTGAAAAAAATCTTGGCAAGATGAATGCCACATTTGCTCTCAGAGGAGAATAAATGCAATAATGTGGTCTACTCTGAGGCTATTTTGGCACTTTTCCATCGCAATTTTGATGAGTGTCTGCATCGATACATAACTGTAGATGAAACAAGGAGACACTACTACATTCCAAAGACAAAGGAACAGTGGTTTTTAGAATGTGAACAGGCTCCAAAGAAGGTGAAGATGGTGAAACAGGCCGGCAAGGTGATGGCCATTGGTTTTTTTGGGATGCACACAGAATCATCTACACTGATTACTTGGGAAAAGGTCAAACGATAACTGGAGAGTATTATGTGTTGTTATTGCACCAGTTGAGCAAAGAAGTCAAGGAAAAACGTCCTCATTTGAAAAAGAAAAAGGTCCTCTTCCATCAAGACAATGCTCAGGTGCACACCTGTGTAGTTTCAATGGCCAAAATTATGTAATTAAAGTTTGAATTATTACAACATTCACCATATTCACTGCATTTGGCCCCCAGTGACTTCTTTTTATTTCCATACTTGAAAAAATGCCTCGGCGGACAATGATTCACATCAAACGAGGTAATCGCCCAAACAGATGCCTATTTTGAGGACCATCCAGAATCCTACTTTTTGGATGGCTTGAAAAAGTTGGAGAAACACTTGGAAAAGTGCATAGAGTTAAAAAGAGATTATGTTGAGAAAAAAAATATGCAAAATAATTTGTTTTTCTATCTTTTTCAGTCTTTGAAAAACATGAATCAAATAATATGATCAATTGTCTACTTACAGTTGATGAAAAACCACATATTTTTGTGTGGAGCTCTGGAAGAGGTTCACTATCACCTGTGTACTGCCCAGGAATCTCAACAACATCCATGTGATCAGAAATTCTAAATTTAGCAAGCCAAAAGCTGTAACCTTCTAATGATGAGGAAAAATCTTTTTTCTTGATCTCTTTTTTCAAACAATTAAGAGAAGCAACAATAGATCTTGCAAACTTCACATCTTCTACTTGATAAAAATCACAGCCAAATAATTTTATTAGCATTTCCTTATAAATCTGCAACTTTTCATGTAATCTTCCATGGAATCTCTTTTTTTCTACAGAAGGAAATATTTCGTTCATCATAAGAGAGCATGCTTCCTTAGCAAGATATATTTTTGGCTTTGGACTGTCCAAGAGAGAAATGATTTTATCTAAATGATAATTCAGCATAGTCTCTGGATGGCTGATGTACATCAAGGAATTAATCAGTTCTTCGGTTGTTTTGTATTTTGATAGGATTTTATTGATCCTGAAAAAGAAATTAAATCTATTAGATTCATAAGAACAGATTTTAACACCAAAATCATAACAAATATAAACTTATAACTCACCTCTGATTAAGCATCATTCTAGACACAGAGTCTTCATAGTTCTCTAAGTTTGATCTATATGGGATTAAAATTGCTGCTGGGTAAGCTTCACATAGCTTAATGACAATTTCTTCCAATGCATCAAGAACACATCCATTAAGATGAGAAAGAATCTGACTTGTCCACCCAAGGAACATCCATGGAGGTATCCGAGAAGTCTTTGAGAAAAGTAAGATCACTCTTTACAAATACAGACACTTTACTACTCACTTGATATACATATTTCTTTAAAAACTTAGAAATATATGGAATAGGAAAAAAAGGATAATATTTTTCAAGTAGATTTTAGAGTTATACACAGCAAGCCCCAATGGCATACAGCAGCAAGTCCAATAATACCTTGCCTAATCTATCCTAATAGCATCTCTGATGTCCTGAAGAAAGAATGACCAGAAGTGATCGTGTAAGTGACTAAATCCCAGTAATTTTTTGATACATCTCTGAGATCATGCTGATTGTTTAATTAAATTACAACAGCTTTTACTTCATCTAAAATGTATGAACCAATGGGTTAATCAGAAAGCTTCCATTGGTAATCTGATCTTCTCACCTGGAGTGAATTCCTCCCAAGAATTTTATCATAGGCACAACTGTAAAACCTGAAATATCCACTAACAAAATGGGCTGCTGTACATTGGACCATCTCTAAATCTCAATCTAACCCCGCTTCATGTGGATCATAAGTTGTGCAGCAGTATTTGAGACTAAGCCAGATAGGAGAAAATAAGTAATTTTTTTTACTTTTAAAAGGCATCCCCCTCTTGGTTCTACCTGTTAATTTTCATACTCTGTTTGTCTTTCCTATTGCATCTCAAATATGTTCATTGAACAGTAAGCAAAGGTCCTAGATTTTCATCAGGACTCACAAATGCTAAGGGAAATCCTAACATTCGTTATTGTAGGCTAATGACACTGTGGAATATGTGAAAGTCATAACAACACACTTCTTTGTATTCAAATCAAGCTGCCAATCTTTCCACCAATTTGATATAAGGATTAGAGTATTCTGTAGGATACTGTTATCATATTCTGGTGCAATCTCTCTGTATTAGAGAGAATCATGGGCAAATAATCTATATTTGTAACATTATCTATCAGTCATTTATTTGGATTAAACAAAAACAGCTAGGTAATCTAAATAAAAGTGTTAGTGGTTGAATTGAGCTCAGGAATTCATTGATTGTCGATGGAAATGTGTAAATAAATTTTTACTAATACAGTACTTGCATGTAACATAAGCAATTCCAATTTTAATAACAACATTAATTAAATGATAATAACTGAAATTATCAAGACAAGATAGAACTGAAAAGTCTCGTCTTGCATAAAGCCATAGTGTCACTAGAATTAAAGAAATTCCTGAAGTGTTTGATGATTAAAAAAGTTTGGAGACCCTCAATTAAATACATGCCTAAAGAGGAAAGAAAATGTAAGGAAAGCAGTATTTCACTTGCTTCATCACAGAGCTGAGAGAACCCGATTTATCAGAACTACCAGATAATGAGCGTCTACAGGTTTATAGGTAAGTTGCTTTAATCTATTCATCTTTAATTGATCTACCTCCTTGCACCCAAATATACATAATTTTTCTTGTTCTGCCTTCTCAGCTCCCAAGATAAATTTAATAGCGAATAGCAGGCAATGCCTGCTAGTACAGGAGTACTATCAGACCAGTACCCTTGCACTAACAGATCTAGAACTTGAAATATCACCAACAAAAAACAATTTAGGATTGAATATGGTCAACCTAAGCAATACAAAAAACTCTCAAACCTTACCCCTCCTGAAAATTTTTTTGGGTATTTCTTAATGTAGATCCTTTCGAATACATGATAAAGGTAGAATTTGAAAAGATATTTAAAAAATAGGACTTACCTCAGATTTAAATACTTCTCTCAAAGTAGGATTTGAGTAGTCAAAGAGTAACAGACAAGGAAACCAGTCTCTGGCTTCACTGGAACCACATAATATAGCTCTTAAAAATGCTTTCAGACAAACTTCATCCATATTTCCTGAAAGTAAAACCTATATTAATCATTTTTACTTTGCACAGAACAATCCCATTCATAGCAGCAGATATATGGTCTTTCTAGTGTTGGGGTTTAATGGGTTAGATGGAAAAGGATACTTTTTGTCTCAATCTTGCCCAAATAAAAATGATGATTATTATTATACACTTCAAAGATGAGCCACCTCAGAAGTACTTGACACCATAGCCCCAAGTAATATATAAGAAACATTGGATCTTCTCAAATTGACAAGTAACTGATCATAAGAAAAAATAAAAAAAGAAGAAAAAAGGAGTATTCTCATGTACACTTATATACATGTATGGGCAGTAAAACCTTGTATTGCGAGCATAATTCATACTGGATACGTGCTCAAAGCACTTGTACATCAAAGTGGTTTCCCCATAAGAAATAATGGAATCTCAGATGATTTGTTCCAAAACCTAAAAATATTCATTAACATAACAATGATTAACAAAAATTAGCATTTGATTTTATCATTGAAATTTAATCCTCTCCATGCCTCACAAAACTATGGATGCCACTTCTCTTGTATTTATCAAAACATCCACTACTTGCCTTGAAGTTTTCTTTGTTTTCTGTTGATGTACCTGGCAGTTTACTTTTGATGTCACTGTGCAAACCCTTTGCCTTCCCACAGATAAAGATCTCAAAGTATCACCTGCTAGCTGCTTCTCATTTACACACTCCAGGAAAGCTTAAAATCCTTACATATCTAATTCTGTTCAGTAAATAGTAAAGGTAGTAGTATTTTAAGTGATATTTCCACACCTGAGTAAAAAGGATTTTTGCATTTTCAACCAGGTAAGATCTGTTGGCAATGCTGTCGCCAACATTTTGATTCAGTCATTATCCTTAGAGCTGTTCTGAGGTGCTGTGAAATTAGAAATGGCTGGTATATATACCTACTCTCAGCCCAGACCTTCTCTCTGATTGGTCGGTTTTTGGTCAATCAGATTCTTCTTGATTATGCTGTCCCACGCTCTACTATCCAAGTAACCATTGTCCCTGTTGAAGTTGTTCCTTGCGAGGCGGATTTCAATAGCCTCCTTTGTAACCTGATCCCAATAACCATTTGGCCTAAACCAAAGAATCAGGAGTGTTCTTTGATTTGGGTAGTAATTGAGCGTGAAGTCTGTCCAATGTCGCAGGACCCACATTCACAGGGAATTTGGTGTCCTTATTCCTGGAGTCCTTAGGCCCAGGTTGTCCTTGACATGCATCAGGGATTTCCCGATCCATTGTACACTGTTCTGATGTTCTGCTTCTCTAAGATTCTAGAGATCTTGCTAGAAACAGTGGATATGTAAGGAATGCAGGCCACGGCAATTGGTTTAGTTTCCTTCTCCTCCTTGTTGTCATCAACGCTTGTCAATCTGTGAAAGGCTCTTTTGAGGGCCAAGTCAGAGCCTTGTGGTGGTATTGTCTTATTCAGTGCAGTGTTGATGTCCTTCCAACCGTGTCCATTCTGTCAGAAGGTGGTTCGCAAATGAGATAGTTCCTGCTGCAGATTCTCTTTTGTCTGAGATGGTTTTAGCACAGTGGACTAGATTTGCCAACACCACCTTGCGATGTGAAGGTTGGTGGTGGCTATAGTTGTTAAGGTATAAGTCTGTGTGAGTCAGTTTGCAACACACACTGTGCCCTATACATCCGTCCCTTTTTCTAGAGATCATGACATACAGAAATGGAAGGCAACCATCCTTTCTAACTCCATAGTAAACTTAATGTTGGGGAGGATGTTGTTGAGGTGCTCGAGGAAATTATCAAGCGAGCATCGTCCATGGGGTCAAATTATGAATGTGTAGTACAAACACGCTCGACTTCAGTGAAAATGGTCCCAGGCTCAATTCCCAGTAGGGGCCTATGTGCGAAATGACCTCAGCTGTCAAAGCACTTTTAAATATACTAATACTATTCTAGGCAAACAAATGATAATCTAAATGATGATCTTTATTTTCTAAGGCCTACCTGAAGAGTACTGCTTTAAATCCAAACAGTACTTTGCTAATGACAAGTAGACCTTGGACAAAAGTGATTTTTCTGTAAGTGTTTCTGCAATTCCAATAGCTTCTCCCATGCATATCGTGCCATACTCAGTGATTTTCTCCATTAAATTTTGGCTGAAAGTAGGAAGATCATCAATAGTTGAACATTACAGATATCTAATATCTTTTAACTTCATAACCATACCTTTCTGCTGAATATTTTATGCATTTAAAAAATCTTTTCCTCTTTTCATCATCTATCAAATCAAAAACAGTTTCATGATATTTCACTACTGCAGTCAAAGTTTTCAAACTTTCAAAAACTTGGCCATATATGCTGATCTTTAAGTCAGGATTGGCATAAAGTTCAGGATCTTTCAGCAATTCTCCTGCAAGGGAATAATAATTACTATTATTAAATGAATAAGCAATATTTGACCATCATCAAAAGTCTGAAAGAACTTTTACCTAATACATAAACTGATTTCATAAAGGATGACACTTTCTGAGGAGATGAGCAGGGTTTTTCATTAGCTAGAATTGCTGACATTTTTCCATAAGATAGGTGCCATGACAACCTTAGTCTCGGAACTGAATCTGTTCTAAGCTGCAAAAATTATACAAGATTAAAGCACAAATCTCCAATTAGAATGAAAAAAAATCGAATTGTGAACAAAGAAATGAGAACTAGCTGGTTCACCTCTTCTAAATTAGTTTTCTGAGACAGTGAAAACAGCTGTAGGATATTTGAGTATAGGAATATACATGTATTAGTCTTCATTTTCAGGTATGGCTGGGAGTTGAAATATATTTGGAAAGGAGACAAGGAAGTATGATGATGAGGATTTTCTTATCACCCTTCCATGTCCATTATTATATGCACTAGAACTTGTCTATAGTGGAACCTGTATATATTGGAAACTTGTCCATTTGCTCCCGACCTGTGGGATAGGAATTTGTATTTAAGTTAACCTGGATATAACAGAACCTGCCAAATGCAGCAAAAAATGTTTTGCCAAAAAAGGAATTCATTATAACAGAATTCTGGTTCAAGCACAAGCAGAAGTATTTGCTAAAAAATTAGGGAATTCCAAGTTAAAAGCATCTAATGGCTGACTTTACAGTTTTTAGCACATCACAATGTTGTGTGGAGCAATGTTTCCAGAGAGGCAAATGATGTGGATATTGCAATAGTCTCCTATCAATCTAATAATCAAAATTGAAAGACATAATTAAAATGATATTTTAACAGTGATAAAACAGAGCTATTTCTCAATGCAATCCCAACAAAAACTTTGCCACTGAAAGGAAAAATATGTATTCATGGTAAACTCTAAAAAGAGTGAATTACTATTTTGTTTGCAGAAACATGGAAGGAGGTATGGAAAAGTCACTCATCGTTGGTAAGGCAGGCAATTCAGATCTTCAAAAATTTGAACATTGGAGAGATTCCTATGATCTGGCGACAAAACTCTTAAGCTTGGAGCACAGTATGAATAATGGAGAAATGGTTGCTATCATTTGATTGGAGAATGAAAACTGTTGGATGAAAGGTAATTTTTTACTTGGACAATTCTTTTCTTGGGCAATGTGAAACTTAGTGGTTCCTGGGAAATATCACAAGCATCACTCAACCCTATGAATCCTCCATGAAGGATTTGTGTACTGCATCAAAGTTAGTTACAAAATGTTTTTGATGCAGCTTCTTTTAATAGCTGTTGATTCTGCTGGCAAAGTTTGTGTAATGGTTAAAATGTTACAGTTCTGGAAGCCAGAAATTTGTTGACTGGAATAATGAAAAGAGTGAATAAGGTAAGTTTCACAAAATGCTAAGCAAACTGCTAATGTAAAACGCTAATGCAAAATGCAAAGAGCTGGAAATGTTTTCCACAAAAAGTTATTACCAATGAAAACAGTGATTTAAATACAAACATTAATGACCTCATGTTCATTATGGAATGTGATGAAACAAATGTGACAGACTTTGTTAAGATATACAAAACATAATGACCAAAGCCAGTGATTTTAACATTGATTCTCTAGAGGGTGAAAAGTAGAGCAAGGAGAATGAGTCAAATGTAATAGAAGAAAATCATGTTACTAACAAAACTGAAATACTATAAAGAGGTTATTCATTGTATTGAAGAGATTATAAATTTTTGCTTGATAAAAAATGTTGTTGAATTCTTAAGTTTCTTAACTAACTGTAAACTTTGTAGAGAAGGAGCTCTATTGGACAATCTGAAAATTAAACAGTCCATCAGTTTCAGCAATAATTCTCCATAAATGTTATGCATATTAATAATTCTTACTCCCAAAAATGTAATATAGTGTTGATATAATGCTGTGATGATAATGAGTCAATAAAATGTTGAAAATGCATTTTCCCTATCAGCTAAAGTTTTCCTCCATCCAGTAATTTGAACCTATATATTATGGAAACCTGTCCATGACATAAAATTTTTCAGCACTATGTGATTCCATAATAATCAAGTTTCATTTTATTTATAACATCATTTTTGAAAATTGACATACTGATTTAGGAGGAATAATTTGGAAAAAATGCAATGCTATATTGTAGAGAATAAATAGATCCATCACGTTTAGATAATATAAGAAAACAATGCATCAATTAAAAGAATAAAAGCACACAAAAAACCTCAAATGTCACAAAATTGAGGGCTTACCGCCAATTCAGACTTCTTTAGATACTTCTTGGTAACTTGGTAGTTTCTTGCAGCAATTGCAGTTTCTATTAGATTTTGGTTCAATTTTCCTGAAATGTATGCAATATTTGTTGAGAAATTCAAAGAATCTCCTACTTCTCCACAGTTAATAACTTCTATCATTTTTCTGATGTAAATGTTTCTGAATGCAATCCTCTCTTCCCAGTGATCAAGAGGTTCTAAATGACTAACTGGTGCCAACATCCAACTGCTGCTCAACTTTTCAAAATGATTCAAATCCTTTTGCGGAGAGTCAAATATTGACAAAAACATCTGAAAAATAAGAAGACTATCAAACATTTATCAGTCTATGACTTCCAGATAATTACCGGAAGTGTACGGAAAATATTCCATATCCATTGCTTTCAGTATTCAAGCAATTAGCAGAATATCTTTCAAGGGACTGATTCATTAACTAAGTTATTGGTGAACAAATAAGAAAAAGTCACAAAAAAGGCTGAATGGATCAAATTTATCCCAAAATGAGCAAATTTGAAAATGTTAGGAATTTTCACTTACTGATAACTCCATTAAAAGCTGAATGTCCAGTAATGCAGTAACCATCTTCTGCTTGCCTGAACCTTGAAGAAAATAGCTCCATTCTTGAAGAAATGTACCAAAAGTATTTCCAATAAAGTATCTGGCTTGGTCCCATTCATCAGATAAAAAATAAACAGCAGCTAGATCTTTGCTAAAATAAGCCTGGCCAATTAGAAAAATTCAACATTTTATTATGTGGTAAGGAAACAGTGAAAGAAAAATAAAATCTAACAGGGCATTTTGAAATAGTTTTTCATATATACACTGCTATTTACTATAAATCATTAACTGAAATCAAGTCCGAATTTATAAAAGTATTCAAATCTAATATAAGTTGACATTGCATGTAACAGGATTCATAATGCAAAAACAAGATTTCAAGGCAAAGAAACTAATTGCATTATTACTCTCC
Source organism: Ladona fulva (assembly GCA_000376725.2). Lineage (NCBI taxonomy): Eukaryota > Metazoa > Arthropoda > Insecta > Odonata > Libellulidae > Ladona > Ladona fulva. The sequence goes on from KZ308192.1 coordinate 1,076,058, forward strand.
TATCAATTCATTGTAATTTTCTTCTACTTTATAAAACTTTCAGTTGTAATAATCATCATCTCTTTAACTCCACAACAAATTTTGTTGCAAAATGAATGAAAGTAAAATTTGCTAAACATTTTTTTCCACATTATACATTCAAGCATTTGAGTCCACCAAAAAAAATACTTGAATTTCAAGAGATGCAACAATATCCTCTAATCCTCTGGCTTTGGATCAAGTGGATGATAAAAGAACTCTAATGCAATAACATCTGTGAGAGAATGTGATGATACTGTTACATTAACAATCACGACAAATTGGGATTTTGAGGTATTAGTAAATAGTAGCCATATTATAAGTTAGAATGATTAGCTGAAATAATTCACATACATATGTAAGCACAACTACATAGTCTCTATCACTTAAAAATTCCTTTATGAACAATGGATACACAAATAAATGGTAAAAAATGTCAGGCATAGGGTTTATTTCTCAACAATGCAATGAAATATACAAGAAAAGGAAATCATTAAAACACTTAGAAATATCCACAAACATATAAATTCTATATTAAGAGATCTTGCAAAGGTTCAATGGTCAATGTTTTCAAGAAACCATTGATCTCTTTACAATTCCTCAAATCAGAGAGCAATGATTTTTACCTTTTGAATAGTCTACTATTTGTAGATGTTTTATTACTAAAATAAGGACTGGTTTCATTATAACTGAATAATTAGTAATGCGGAAAATTATTGCAGCATAGCACTGTCCTTTTTGTGAATTGTCCATTTTGAAGTCACAAGCAAATGTCTTCCAGCCAATCCCTGATCCTATAGCTGATCCTACTGCAGTGAATGTGCATCCTTTATGTACTCAGCTGTGTATTATTATCATTATTTCCCAGACTTATTATCAATACAGACATTTTTGGGGAACCCCAGTCTTTGGAGTGTAGTGATGGCAAAGGCATGGAGTCTCTTTCTCTCAGCATATTAGTAACCTTTTATTACAACTGAGCTTCTTCCAAAATGTTGTATCAAGTGTTTTTACAGATAAACCTTGTGCAATGTTCACAGGATTTAATATGTAAGACTCGATTATTGGTTTCTGCAATAACACCATATTTGGTTGATTTCTGGGATAATTTATTGATAGCTTGCATGGTCATGTACTCACATTATCTATATCTGCTATATTTTGAAAGTAAACATTTAGTGTTGTTTCACTATTCATAGCTCATTCTTATGTTTGTCTTAGAATTCAAGATTGGATTGTATTAATTCCTCAAATTCGGAACAAGAATCAAATGCAGTTGCTAGGATTGGATGTCACCTTAAGAAAGCGCATTAATCTGCAGTAAGTTACCTTCATGTAGTTCTTTCTGTCTTCATTCTCCATCCACGAACAAACACTATTAAAAATTTCCTTTGATTTTCCTGGATATTCCAACTCAATCCTCACGGAAGAAGCAAACACCCAAGGGAAGAGACTTTCTGCTAACTTTTGATTGTCTGAAATCCTACTGAATGAGCCATTCAGTTGTTTAGAAACCTCCCGATTGAGCTGCTCCCACTGAGATAAATTTGCAAGGCACTAGGAAAAAGTCAACACATGAATTTGTTATTTTTTGTCTGAAGGCACATTTATAATCCATTTAAAAAATTAGAACGATACCCTAGGAAATAAAACTAGAACTCAAGAACATATATAGGGTGTTTACAAAGTCTTCATCCAATTTCAAAAATTCGTAGTGCAAAAACGGTTTATGGCATTTGAATGAAACACCTACCGTTTGAAAAGGGAGTTTCTTAAGTTTTGTTGTGTTGCCAGTAGACACCTCTATTACGTGCATGAGACTACAGTCCTGAAGTTTGAAGATTCAGAGCGTTCTGAAGTTCCATGAGTACAGGTCCATTACAACTTTGCATAGTTCAGCACTTCAACATCAGCCACCTAATATCATAATAATATTATATAATTTATTTGGTGAACTTTACAAAGTGAGTTTTTCTTTCTCTGAGGTTATGAAGGAGTTCCACCAAGTCACACCTCAAACCGTCATGTTCACACAAGACATGCTAACTTTAGTGTGACAGGAATTCGACTATCATGTTGATGTGTGACATGCAGCCGGAGGGGGACACATTGAACATTAGTAACAATCTTTTAAAAAACTTGAATCTACCTTAACTGTATTTCATTTTAAATTTTGTATGTGCATTATTATTTCATTAAAATACAGCGAAATTGAAATTGGATGATGACTTTGTAAACACTCTGTATTTTAGGTATAAAAATACTCTGGCTTTCAAATTTCTCATATTAAACAGGCTAGACAACAAATTCCAAAAGTAGATGAAATATGAATTTCGCCAGTTATTCAAAGAATGTGCAATCTTATCTCTAAGCAATAGGAAATAATGAAATCAGTAATAATGGAACATCTGAAATAATTTGAAACAGGTTAAAACCTCTTTTCAAGACATTTGTATTCCTCAAACCTAAAAGTTTTACATCCTTATGGGAATCCAGTTTAATATTTATTTTATGAGTTAAAACTCCTCCCTCACTGGTATCTCCACCTTGTCGTGATGAAGGAGCTTGTGTGCCTAAGTAAACCTGAGAGCTATGCCGGTGGGAGTGTAAGCTCCTGGTAGGGTCACCCAAGCTGGACAGGTCAAGGGCAATAGGCCGGAGAAAGAGATACTCTGGTCCTCCAGGTTGGGGGTTGAGCATAGGGCTAACGACCCTATATCATAAAAGCCTCATTGTTACGAAACTTAATGAAAATGAAAGCAAGACTGATAATTATGATAAACAGCCCATGTAAACAAAAGGTAAACGCAAACGGAAATTGGATGTACAGATAGCAACATGGAATATTTGAACCCTGAATAAACCAGGTGCTCTACAAGGCCTTAAGGAAGAGATGGGAAAATATAATATAGGAATAGCAGCTATTCAAGAAGTTAGATGGAAAGGATAGGGAATCTTAAGCAGTGGCAAATATACAATCATGTATAGTGGAGGAGAGAGTGGCTCAGAAACATGGACCATGACTGCTGCAGAAGAAGAGCTGCTCAAAAAATGGGAAAGGAAGGTATTAAGAAAGAATTTTGGAGGAACAAAGGAGGGCGGACAGTGGAGAATATGGAAGAACAGAGGACTAGAGGAACTCTACCAACATCCAACATATTGTCAGAAATAAGGAGTAATAGGTTAAGATGGTTAGGGCATATCGAGAGAATGCCTGAAGATAGGATGGTTCAGAAAATATACCTAGGACATTCAGGTGGAAGAAGAATGAGAGGAAGACCTCGTAAAAGATGGCTGGATGACGTAGAGGATGATCTGCGAAAGTTGAAAATAAAAAGATAGAGAATGCATGCAAGTGATCGTGATGTTTGGGCTAACATCGTCAGAGAGGCCAAGGCCTTACAAGGGCTGTAGCACTGAGGAGTAAGTAAGTAAGTTACGACTCAGAAACTTTCCTTGGCACAAGAAAATCCACAGGGATAATTTATGATCTGAATCTTTAGTGGGCTTAATAGGCTTAAATATGCCATATATTAATATTCCAAAGGAATTGATTTATTCACTCACTTAAATTAAGTAAATGAATACATCAATTCCTTTGGAAAGAGATTCTATCATGAGAGGAAAAAAATCTATATAGCTATATACCTGAAAATGTATAATTAAATTCTTAATGTGCATTTTTAATACTATCATGTTGATGTATAATATCCTTAATTTTCATGACAATTGATGAAAAACCATTTTTCCCTAATGTTAAGTGCTGAGAATATAGGATGTCTTATATTTAACACATCTTATATTTGACTAAAAACAGTATTTTATATTTCCTGGTAAAAAAATAGACCAAGGATGACACTCTAAAAGTGACAGACTAATTAAAATAATTAACTTCATCGTCCATTACCCTGAAGTATCCTTCATAATAAAAGTCCCTTTCCTGAAAAATGAAGTTTCCAGTCTCTGAAAGATTTAGCACTTCCTGAAAATATGGCATGGCCTCTATCCAACATTCACTTCTTTCAAATTCCAATGCTTTTCTGGATTCTTCCCTTGGATTGAGGCAGTCAAGCAAAATTCCATAGACAACATCATCTTCGCCCATATGCTTATAGAGTCTGCAAGAAAATTTTCAGAGTTTTTCAAAGGAATGGGAAAATAAATATGTCACTTTGTTGTAGACGCAAATTTGTCTACAAGATCTAAATGAAAGCACTTACTTTGAAAGCCAAATCCATAAATCTGCATCACTTTTTGCTTCTTTCTTAACACTGAGAGTCCTTGCTTGAAGTCTCAGTGGCCAATTGATTAATTTACTTTCCAGGTAAAGGCAAGCCAATGGCGATAATGGCACAGCTTCTCCAGCTATGAGAGTCAAAATGTTTACAAAATCATATAAAGAAGTCTTTAGTAGTGAAACTAGAAGTAATTAGGAAGGATACACAGGTGTGTAAAATTGCAAGATGACTGGGACTCAAACCTAGGTCTCCCACTTTCCAGACAGTTATTCTAACCACTGAAATACTATGCCACATCTCTTCCACACAGTTAAGAGAATGCTTTGCAAGCATGGTGAGTAGTCTCCACACAGTGGCTATAACTCCATAAAGTGATTAAATTTAAATTAAATTAAATTCATAAATAAAAGTACTGAGTTTACTCAGCAGTGACATAATGGAGCTAACCTTTCTTCATTAATTTTTCAGCAATAGTATTATGTATTTAAAGGTCTACAAATATCTTTCTCTGTGTTATGACTAACACAATTTGAAAATCACAAAAGAAATAATTATGGTGATAATAACAATGATAAGCTTAAAATATAATTTCAACATTAAAAGTGAAAATTTCAATTACCTACTTCTTAAAAAGAGTCAATATTCTCTGAAATTAAGTAATAGTACCCAATAGGAGTACAAAAACTTTAGTAGAACTGGATGCAAGATTAGATATATTTCTAGTCTTCAAATTTTTGCAGATAAAAATACATAAAAGATGTTATAATTACCCAACACCACAATTTCATTGTCTAATTTAATAAAATCATGCTTTCCAATAGAAATTTCCAAAATGGCTCCAACAAAACAACTGGATAATGATGAGGCTTCTTTAAGGATCCTGTTTATAGCAAGATTTAAATCTGTCCACACCTTAGAGGATTTATCATGAGTAGTCATAGCAGTCTCTAGTATACCATCAATAAGAGATACTAGGAACAGCCTACCAACAACTGGATCATCCTGGAATGAACATTCAGAGATTTGGAGATTTTTACAAAAGCAATCAACAATAAATTTCAGAAATAGTATGCTGAATTATCTTAAAATAAATCATTCAAGACTTAGCCCACCTTTAAATAACCATTTATGGAATCCTTTTGGATTTCATTCATAGGCACATCCAAAAGGACCTAATTTTAATAGAAATACTTCCAACCTCTAGAGAGCTAGAAAAGCAGCTTTGACCCTTAATTGCTCACAGGTTTTTCTCATTCTTTGCTCTAAATGGCTGGTGGCCAAATACTTAACAACCAACCATCTCCTCCACAAGTCAATTTCATTAACTTATAACTGGACATATAAGTAGTTGTGGATACTCAATATTAATTAACAATAATTTTGCAACAAACCATTATAAAAGTTGTAAGCAAACTACTTACTAGGTGAACTTCATTACTTATATATAAGGAAAAAGTAGCCCCATTAAAAGAAAGTTTGCATTCAGAGAAAAAGCAGGTGGCTTGATTTGAAGGTTTTTACACCTCTAGTTCAGTTTGATACAAGGTTCCTATGCTCAGGAATTACAAAAATTCAGCATTACAGATATTCTTCACTTATTATTACATTAGTCTCAAAATCTGAAATCAAAGTACATAGGCTTACATATTACCCAAATCCTTGGCATTCATAATCATTCTTAACTATCACATATCTTAACAGAAAATAATGGCACAGGAATTTAAACAACAAAATAAGTAGATTGTCTATTGTCTCAAAAATAATGATAGATCAACACCACTCCCTTAACCTACCCTGTGATTGAAACATAAACTGTTAAGATGTTGAGCTAGAATTTTTAGTCATCTAAAGCATTTCTTGCACTTAATTTGACACCAATGTTTATAAAGAACTATCTATAAAATTCAAACTACAATACAAAACTAAAACATTAGGATAAACAGTGTTTAGCTATACTTAATTTTTTATGAACGTTTACATTCAAATTTCTGAAATTCATATGAAATCCAATTCTAAGTACAAAAGTCTTCCACAAACCTTTGTAAGAGCCTTCAGAAGAAATAGGATCTTTTGGTAGCCCTGTTGAACATCTGAAAAATCAGAAACATGATAACTGCGATGGGATTCAAAAACTTCTTCTCTCTGGTGTTGTCTCCTTGTTTCTCTATCTTTTCTTTGAAAAATTCTCATTTCATTGGGCCCTATACATCTTTGCCAATCCTTTGGTTTTGGGCTTTTACCTTGTGCTGCAATAAAGGATATATGATGTACTTTAAGAAGGAATTATGTTATTTGAGTTAAATGCATTACCATGATACCATTTATTAAAAATCATTTTCTCATTTCTCAAAGGTAATAAATATGAAAAGTTACAAGGGATTGAATGTATTACCTCGCTTAAAAGGTGAAGAAAGAGTCTTTTTTGATGATAAACATCCTGAAGTAGGACTTTTATTCCCATCCTCATGTTGTTCCTAGATAAATAAGAAATGAAAAAAGTTTCAAAATATATTACTGACATTATCCTTTAACAATGACATTTTTATTCTACTGGACAGTTAAAAAAAAAAGTTTTCTCCATTAAATAATGGAATCCATTTCACATTTTCCAACTAGATTTTTAAAGTCAAAACTTAATCTTTTTTGATTCCATACAAATATACATTAGAATTATATACTGCTTCAAAATATTATTTTTGAATGAAGGCTATTTCCCATTTTTTAGTTTTTATTTAAAGAGTTATCTATGAAAACATTATTCAAACACTACATGAAATCAGAATTGTTATTGTTGACTTACAGCTCTTTAAATAAAATCAATCAAAGGACATCACATAGATTACATTTAAAGAAATTAATTGGAGCTCTATTGCTCCAGCAAACTTAAAAGATTCCTCTCACAGGTTTAAATGCATCAAATCTACAATCATTCAATTCAGATCAGCCAAGTTAGCCAATGCTCAATGCCTTGAAAAATTTTGTTTTTAAATGAACATTCACCCAAACAAAATCTATAAAATATTCCATAAATATATAGGTACCTGAAATTACCAAATCAGAAAAAATTAGATATCTTACTTTTTTCTGCAGAGGATTTAGCAATAGCAACAGGGAAATGACTATTTCAGGAAAATATTTCTCTTTCTCAGGGTTGAAGACTTGAAGAATGGAGACAAGGCATTCAAATGCTGTATTATGTGAGCTCAGGCCTCCTTTTTCCTTCCAAAATGACGACACTACATCAGTTATAGTGGGATCATCATCAGCAAAACCTAGTAAAAGTATTCTTTCAGAATCTTTTAGCCACAATTTGTCAGTTTTGACTGATCCACTGTCTTTCCTATAATGATTAAAAAAGTTAATTTTCTATTTGCACAACAAAAATCCTCACAAACAAATTAAAATAATTCTATAAAAGAAAAGAGCCTATGCTTCAGATTAGGAAACACTTGATAAACTTAATTATTAATTAATATACATGCTAATTATATAGTACAACCTCCAAATTCCAAAGCATCACTTAAAGGATAATGAAAATCCTTTAAGTGATGCTTTTTTTTCATTGCCTTCCAAAACACACCAATTTCCATGTTTCCAGACGTCATTATTATTCATCCAAAATAATAGTATTACACAAGCCTGACATGTACATTCTGTACCAAAAACGTCTCTACTACATTCTAACCATTCAAATTGGTCAAATTCTATTTTAGACTGAGCATAAAGGTAGTTTATTATCATTATTTCATTTTTTGTTTTATTTGTGAGGAGGTAAGAAAAAAATCAGAGTGAAATGCAGCGGTCAATACCACAGAGTAGCTTAAAAATTAAATATATATACATATATATTTGTTTTTCTCTTACCCGTATTTCTCAATAATATATATCAAAATTTCATACATTGTTCTTCTACAGTTGGCATTTGTATGGTGATGAAAATGAAACAAATGATCAACTATTTCTGTTAACTCAACAATTTGAAGTTTGGACAGATTTCTTTTCAAGATGCTTAGTGCAACTTCCTGATCCCTGGAAATTCTGTAAATAGAAACATAATTGTTAGTTTCAACCCTATCCCATAAAATAAAGATATATTATTATGCATGAGCGTGTGTACACAAGCATGTGCATGCATTTCTGCATATGTATATGTGTGCAAGAGCAGTGGTATATATGCACATAATTCAGGCCCTTCTGTCACAAACTTTGACTTAATCCCTAGAGATCCTTTGACAACTATAGTCAACGAATTTTTTTCCTTTAGTGCATTAGTTGACTATAATCCACATTCTGTAAAAAAAAATTTAACAATCAGGATCTTGCTATAAATCATGCAACACTTTAAGAAAACCTTCTTTTGACATTTGAAAGGACTTTGCTTAAACATTTCATCCAACAAGAAAATAGTTTGTAAAACTTTATCAGTACTTAAGTATTATTAGTAATCAAGTTCCGCAACAATACTCAGCATCAAATTTTTAGCTACTATAAAATTACATGGAAAGAAAGAAAATATATACTTCTTTAATTCCATCACTTTAATAAAAAAGTTTCAAAAGAAAGTAAACACTGGAAAGGGCCTTCTTAGCATGCACCTGAGTCAAGATGAGATCCTCTCTCATAAGTAAAAGTTATGCAATAAACTAATCCCTACATCCTTTCATCTAGCTTGTTTCTTTTTCCTTCCTCATATTTTCATTTTCATATATTTTACCCTTATCAATTCAATACTAGAGTACTATGCTCAATGATGAACAGTTTTACAACCTAAAGTTGCTTATGCCACAGACTTGTGCTGACCTCAGGTATTTCTTTAACTCCCAGCTATTGCTTCTGATGATATCAGACTACTCTGTTTGTTTGGCATCAATATTTTTCTGCAAATTTCTGTCTTATTCACAGTTTATAACCCAAATTACATTGAAAATGTTTGTCTTCTTCCACCACTTACACATAGATCTCCGTGGAATTTTCCCTAAATAATTGGTTACCTCCTATTATTCAAAAATTAACTAGATTTGTGATTCATAGATATTGATATATTCCCAGATATTGTGATAGTAATACCTTATCAAACAAATGTAGTTATTCCAGTTGAAAATTAAGAAAAACACAAAAAAATAATTGTTTGTGACAGACGGCTATTTGTAAGGTTATAAGAGGGACAATGTTTGAAGTCTTGTTTGAATACCAAATCTCCCTCAACTTTGGGCATTAGACAAAAACAAAGACATTTCTAATTACAATTTGAAGATTATAAATATATTAGGCCATCTCAGAGCTAAAAGAAAAGGAAGAGATTGTTCAAAATTAAGTAGACAATTTTATGCCACAAGTGACTTGAGAAACCTCCATTGCATGTTACAACATGCATTGAAAATTAGACACCTTTCATCAGTAGCAAAATGTTTTTCTTGTGTTTGTTTGTGTGCGATTCAAAAAATCAATGAGAATTTTTTTCTAACATAAAGAATGAATACATTGGTCCCAAGATTCTTACGCTGTATCAAGCCAGGAGAAGAGCCCAGCTTCCTTTAATTTAATGAAAGGGTTTTCACCTATTTCTCCTCTGGAAATCATTTCTAAACAAATTGTTCTGTAACTCCCATTCAGTTTGGGTAACTGATAAAGAACTTCTGGAAGGAATCTGAAATTATACAGATCATGAGAAAGAAGAAAAAACACAGCAAGTTCAAAAATATAAGAAGTACTTCTGATCTTACTTGTCGATAATATTAAAATAATTTCTTTGTATTTCATTCAGGCACATCAAAAAATTATCTTTGTGAGTAGCACTTCGCTTTGAAAGAATTTTGATGACTCCTGCAACAAAGATATCCTCTTCATCACCCAAGCCTTTACCTTCAGGATCCATTTGCCTGAAAGAAAAAAGGGGAAATAAGGAATTTACACATTCAATCTATATCCTCATCAAAAAAATTCATCAGGTGGGAATTAACCATCTTTGCTTACCACAATGCCAGCAGTTCACTGAATGAATAAGTAAGCTACTTTTAGTGAGAGATTCTAAAGAGAAAATTATCTTGAAAACTCGTTAAATACTATTTTCCTTAACCCTAATGATGACAAGGGCAGCAGAATCAGAAAAGCAACATAAAAATTGTAGAAATATGATCATTATAAATGACTCGTGCAATATCATACATTACGCTATTCTCATTACTAACTCACTGTTAGTTCACTTGTCTCCCATCCAGCTCATGATCTGGGTTAGTCTAAACCAGAGAAGGTCCAGATGAATCTATAGGGGTCGATCATAATATGCAGGTGGTCTACATAAGGGTTAAGTGGCAAATGGTGGTCAATAGATGATGATACTGGCACAAAAAGTGCACCTATTACAAGAAATTAAATTTGGTAATTTGCTTTCACTAATTTACCTGTAAGAAACTTCATGTATAACCTTCAATGTTATTTTATCTTCCACTGGATTGTAGTCCTGCAATTACCTTGTTAGTAACAAACTGCAAGTCAGCGCATTCATCTGTTTGTCATCCATGGCACACCGAGTGAACTTTGTCTTGTGGTTCAAATTTGGATACTTTCCCACAGTCTTTGGCACAGGTGTGATGATTTAAGATGGCAGTATTTTTTCAAGCTCTATTTTTCTTGTGTTTGTGTTTGGCCATAATATCACATGGGTAATATTCCTTCTTTTGTATAAATAACTTCAAATTCTATGCCATTCTGAATTATGTGCAATTAAATCAATGTAAAAGGTGGTATCAAAAAACTTTCTATGGGGAGGAGCAGTTTAAGGTGTTACATTATACTACAGTAAAAACTAAATAAGTATTAATAATTAATTCATTCATCTATTCAAAGATCCAAGTGCACAAAGTCATTGAACATGTAAATATTCAAACTATTTTTATCCTCAACATAATCATTTGATAAATTAATTTTATCAAAGATGCTAACCATCAGTTTGTAAACTTTCGTCCTCAGATTCATTCTCTCCATCACTGACTCTATGTCATATAGCGATTCAGATGGTGTTCCCCCAAATCAATGCTGTGTCAAAAGCAATCATAAGTAAATACACATCAAGCTTCCCAAATTTCAAACCACATAAATTCTCATGAACTTCTCTCGTATATCTATCCTTGTCCTTTTGAAGCAAGAAGACTATACAAACCCTTGACTAACTCATCTTTCAGTCTCAGATACTTAACTTTCTCTTAGAGGTATAAAAACGCTCCATAAGCCATATGTTTTGGGCTTCCAGATAGCCAAGTGGGCAACGCGTTCAACGGCGGTGAAAGCTGTCCCGGGTTCGATTCCCGGTGGGGGCCTACGTGCGAAATGACCTCAGCTGTCGAAGCACTTTTAACCACACCACTACCATATGTTGGCTGGCAAAACTCATGTTTAGAGACAGATAGGAAGCTCGGGATTACCGATTTCTGGGAAATCCCTAAGCAATTTCAGAGACAATGCCACCATAATCAAGAGCTACTAAATACAAAATGTCAATTAGAAAAATCCATATGCAGATCCAGAGACAATGCCTCCATAATCAAGGGCTCCTTAATAGGAAAATTTTCCTATTGAGGAGCCCTTGATAATGTTGGCATTGTCTCTGAAATGCACTTAGGTATTTTCCCACAAATTGGTAATCCGGGACTTCCTGTTTGTCTCTAAACATGAGAACATACAGCTTACAGAGTGTTTTTAAACCTCTTATTCATTAACAGCCATGTTCTCTACTTTCACTCTCATTTCTAGTCAATTGAAAGAATAGGAGCAGTAGAGGGTAAAAAGTAACAGAAAGAAGGTAGGGGAATCCAGATACAAATACTTAATGATTTCTAATGATAATTACCTGAGAACCAAACCAGACAAACAAGCAGATGCCATTTGTATACCTCCATGATTATTGTCCAAGAGTTGAAGCAATAGATTCAGAAACCTGCAATATATTCCTCATCAAAAAATGATTTTACATAAAACAAGAATAAAATTAAATACTTCAAGTTTGCAAAGAAGGTCATATGATGAAAGAAATCATAGACAAACAGTATAAAGCAAATCTATTATCTGTAAATTATTAAGTTTGAATGGTGAAGAGAATTTATCAGGTTAGAAAATGCATACATTGAATAAGATCAAATAAAGTATTTAATAAAGAATATGGGTAGAGCAAGATATATCTTATCATAATCCATGAAAAACCCCAGCAAAGCTTCATAAACCTATGAAAAAAGAGGCACCCAATAGATAAGAATCTTTAAGAGAAATATGTGAGTCAGCATATTGTTAGCAATTTAATAATCAAGCATAATCATGTTGAAGGTATTGGAGACAGATCAGCCCCTAGTAGTACTTTTGACAGAAGCTAGAACTTATATTGACCCCAAGTGATGTATTTCCTTGAAAAAGCTTGCACAATTAAGAGTTAATAACTGCAGAATTACTTTTTCTGTTGAATAATGGTTGTTTGGTCCATTTAATTTTTCTTACTATGATGAATAAAATATTACCTGTCCCGATAAGATTCCTTCCAAGGAGTTACAGAATGTTCTATTAAGATACAGCATACCAGCAACCCAAATTCTACATGTTTGTACTTTTCCACATTGAGTTCAATTAGCTCAAGCATTTTCTCTTGATTTATTTCAATGACATTGTGCCATACTCTTAAAATTGATCTAAAGAGAGGATTGACAAAAGTTAAATTAAGACATTTATTCCAGGAATCACAAAGAATAACAATTCTGAATAAGCTTTTCTGTGAAAAAATATCATATAGTGATTTAAGTTTTCCACGCAGCAATTCATTCAAATTTTCAGGGGGTGAGTTGTTTCCATTTAAACCAAGGGAAAATCATCTTAAATTAAACACTTCGTAACTTCCGACTGAACTTTCATTTAAGATGGTTTCTACTACATTCCACCAAGTGAGGATTGAACATATTAATTTTACAAGGGAAAAATTATATTATCAGGATCCTGGATAGCCGAGTGGAGTGATTGTTTGCCTGTGGTGGAAACAATCTTGGGTTGCATGTGTACATGCAAAATGACCTCAGCTGTCAAAGCACCTATAAGTTTACCTCTTAGGTTTTCCTAAAGATCATGGGAAATTTCTACAAATTTTAAAAGGCTAACTGATGAAAGTAGCTACAATTGAACATGAACAAATTAATAGCCTCAGGTAACATTGTTGTTGCTATATACATAATGAGTAGCTCGTATAAAATGAAAATAATCAACCCCTAACCTGACTAGACTATTATTTACAACAAACAATAATCGCTTAGGTTGAGTTCCTAGAAATATAAAATGAAAGAAAACTACATTTCAGATGTTTAACAGTTTGTTTCTTCATATAAATTGTACTGAAACCTTACAACATATTGAAAGTTTGAAATGAATAATGACTGCTGCCTAGAATTCTTGAGTGATTAGAGTAAGTGGAATAGTTTCACCTCAAATATGTGCTATCCAAGTGTTTTAGGTAATGTTTTATGTGAAGATTTCACTTAGAGGATTGGGAAGAATGTAATTCCAGCTACTGAGAAGAAGGGGTCATCGAACCAGAAAAAAAATGTTGCAGTTGAAAATCGGCTGGTGTGTAAAAACACCCTGCATTAGCCAGGGCAAGTTAAATGGGTGAAATTGAACCTAGTCCTAGCATCAAACTCTGGATAATTATGGTAGTTGTCTAGTTAGTATAACGATTCAGAAGCTTATACTCTCAATACAACAAAACCACATTTCCTCATATACTCTAAAGATCTAGTCTAAAATCCATCATGATTTTAAATACAAGCATTACAAGCTAAATGCAAAACTTAAGGATAATATACTAAAAGGTGAAATATAAATTAATTACCTTACTAAACTGAGGTAGTGTTCAAATTTTTCCTTTTCCAGATTCCCTTTGTTCGTAAGAAATATCTCCAACAATTTTGATGCATTCTCACCATTCAATGGAACACTTGCAGTGGCACTCCAAGAAAGTATCAATTCAACCTAATTATTTAAAATTAAGATTAATGTAATTAACCTTACATGATAACTTTTTATTACATACTTAAGCCTGGATATATTTGACACGATCTAAATTTCAGCAACTCCAAATGAGTATATTGTGTTTTTACAATTCTCCCTTCAGCAATCCTTGGTTCCAATAGCTTACAATTTCAGATATCATTCTATATGCTCAGTCCAAATGGAATCTCTGAAACGTCAGTAATTTCTAAAGAAAAGATGATTTGCAAATATCTCATTCTTGCACTCATATGCTTTGCAACATAATTCATCAAGATTTGGATAAAATAATTCCAGTTGTTATTCTATTCACCCAATAAGACTGCCTCATCAGGGCATAAGTCAGTCTTGTCAAATTTCAAGACATATTACCTTAAGCAGACATTTCTATACATATTTCATGATATTAACAATAATTTTTTATATTTATTATAGCATTTCATTTAGTAAAATGGAAAATCATTTTTATCTACAGATGCCAAACTATGTAATATTAGGGAATGACTAAGACAGTATCACAACAATAGACAACTGACATCAACGTCAGACTAATTTAAACACAGGAAGACAAAACTTAAGATGCTTTTTTTCCTCTGATCTACATATCCTTTTCTTATACTTCTGTATACATGGAATTCTCTGGAACCTGTCGAACAGAGTTTGAAGTAAAATAAGTAGAGCACTGAAGGAAAATGGGAGCATAAATTGAGTTATTGGGCATGAGTGCGTAATTTCAGCAAACCATTGGACAATGGTCACAACTTATGTAAACCAGTCATGTACTAATCTGATAACTGATACTTGAATAGATGGGTCACTGATGGAAGGGTAATGGTAAAATTTTCTGGTATAATAAATATAAAATGCAGCGGTCAATACCACAGAGTAGCTTAAAAATTAAATATATATACATATATATTTGTTTTTCTCTTACCCGTATTTCTCAATAATATATATCAAAATTTCATACATTGTTCTTCTACAGTTGGCATTTGTATGGTGATGAAAATGAAACAAATGATCAACTATTTCTGTTAACTCAACAATTTGAAGTTTGGACAGATTTCTTTTCAAGATGCTTAGTGCAACTTCCTGATCCCTGGAAATTCTGTAAATAGAAACATAATTGTTAGTTTCAACCCTATCCCATAAAATAAAGATATATTATTATGCATGAGCGTGTGTACACAAGCATGTGCATGCATTTCTGCATATGTATATGTGTGCAAGAGCAGTGGTATATATGCACATAATTCAGGCCCTTCTGTCACAAACTTTGACTTAATCCNCAATTGAATGGATATTAATTTTCAATCTAGGTTTCAAAATTCTATGGTTAGACGATGGTTGTGATTGGTAATTGTTTCATTAGAGCTTTTGATGAAGAATTATTTAAGATACCTTTATCATCATAGATATAGTTCCTTCTAAAACACCCAGTAAGCACTCAACTTGTTAAAGAGAGCTAAAATTAAGATGCATTGCCGTAAGCCTAGAATGGGAAACTATGGAAGAATAGGATAAATAAATTAGAAAAAAAACATTTAGTCATACATACCACATTTTCAAGTAAGTGATTAACACTTAGGCCAAAGTCTCCATCTGCTATGCATTCCATAATGGGAGTGAGCAGATGGTTTGCATAAGGTGCATAGAACTTTTCACAATTTAACACAACAGCCATGAGAAATATTTTTATATTTCTATGTTTATCTCTGTCTTCAAAAACCTTTTTGATACATCTAACCCATACAGGTAATGACAAAAAGTCCTAGAATTAATAAAGGAAAAATAATAATGAATTATTTATGGGAAAGCGATGATGAGTGATTATAGATCTCCAAATTATTTCATTTAATAATTAATTATTTAATGTGAGCCAAATAATAAACTTTACAATATCTGACAGCCTCCAATGGAAAGAATAATTCAGATACAACTCACCTCATTGATAATCCTTATTGGTTTAATTTCTTTCTTAACCATATGTTCAATTAGACCACAAATTTTCACCAAGCAATCATGATTATGAATACCTTCAATGTATTTTTCAGCAAGTGCTTGATCCTGTAGAAGAAACATTTCAGAGTTTATGTTTTCAGGTTCTATGGTATAAGAAGTAAAATTTAATTTTGAATGTTCCATGTTATGAGAAACACTTACCATCAGCTCATTTCCTACTGCAGTCTCAAGAGCTGAAGATTCAGTCCTCACTGAACAATCACAGAAATCATACCTTTTCAATCCCAAGAGGCTAATATCATCATCCCTGATATCTGAAAAATCGTCATATCTGTCTTCAGATTCCATACCATCAGACCCACCATTTCTAGTCTGATCTTCTTCGATATTAGTAGAATGTAGCTGAGCCATTCTTCTCTCTAAAATACTTGAGAGAATAATCTTAGTAGAAGTATCTATGAGGCCTTCCCATATAAGGTTATCATCTTCTGGATTTTCTTCAAAAAAAATAAAATAAAATTTTTCTTCTGACTTCAAACTTGACATAATAACCATTAGAGAATTGTAAGCAGCACATCTATACTGCCGGAATAAATCATGGCTTTCAATCACTTGAGAATTTATAGTCTTCCTTGCATCGAATCCTATTTCAACGAGTTCCTTGATCAACTCTTTATTGTTGGGTTTTCCATCGTTATAAGCGACTGAGATAGGGCATGATGGCATTTCCAAAGTTTTGCCAAATCTCTGGAACATTGTTTCTATTAGATGAAAGCAAATAATTTTCGAAACAAGCTGAGGTTTTAATAACCAAACAGATGCAATCTCAAAACCTTCCTGCAATATTTTAACAATGTCTTTTATGTTGGTTGCAAAAAAATTTTTTACTGCATCCAAATCACCAATTTCAATGAGTGGCTTGAGATAGTTTTTCACTGAGGCAATGCAGATACCAGGGTTACAGTTGTAATCTGATGAAAGTGAGTAAATGGAACTTATTGCTTCAAACTGCTTACCAGGATCAACTCTGTCAAAGTATACAGATGGGATTATTTTTTAATGTAACATAAGGCAAAAATTTTGTTTCAATCAATCTTAATATCGTTATTGGGAAAAAGAAAAGTTATTTGCAAAAAGTAGCATATATGACAGCAAATAAATAAATCTGGAGTTGACTCCTTTAATTCTGAAGTGAATTTCAAATTATGATTTCATTTACTGCATAAGAAAATTCACCAAAACAAGAATACAAATACTTTCAGCTTATGTTATATTTTAATGTTAAATATAATTTACAAACCATATTTAACCATGTACAGATAGACCTTAATCACAAAATTTTTGTTTAAAATCACTGAATTTTACATATCTTGCATAAATTAACAATAGGCCTTTTTGGAATCTATAAAATATTTTTTGTTTCTCATTAATTTCAACTAATTTCATTTTTTCTAATATAATTTTGTAAAATAAAGAACCTCTGCAAGTAACGAAAACCTATTTTACGTACATTTCTTATGGAAAAGTATACTAACTGATTATACATTTATATGGGAAAACTCATGAAATCAATTTCAACAATTCCCTTGGACGTCAAAGGGATGGGTTGTTTATTTCCGAAAAATTTTATGAATTTTTTGTGTATTGTACCAAAGTTCTCAGAATTTCAAATTTATATGAATGATTCAAGACTAAAATAAGATTCTGTGATCATTTTCCTTTCTTTAGACACATGTTTCAATTTTGTAGGACCATTGTTTCTAATGTTTCATTGTTTCTGATTTTGTAAAAGAAACAACCTCTGCAAGTCATGAAAACGTAATTTACATTTATCTCTTATGGAAACATATTATGGGCTCCTGGATTCGAACCCAGGCCTTTACAGAGATGAGAATAGTTTTCCTGGGGGTTTCTGCATCATAGAAACACAATGCAGTTTGCTTCAGATCTCTAAGGCAAGCCATTTCTGAGATAAATAGGGGGATGGAAAGACAGACAGACGGACAAACAGAAATTTTCTTTTTATATATATGATAACACATTATACTTACTTTTTCATCATTGCAGAAAGAGATTTCTTCAAATCATCTCTTTGTATGAGTGACCTGCCATTTGAGGCCATCATAAAAAACCTCAACAAAGCAGTGTTGCACATATTCTCCAGACCAAGCAAAGTAGATTTAAGAATGATATCACCAGCTGCTCCATTACAGTTTCTCAAAGTCTGAGTCACTTCTCCAGAGGAAGAGAAATATTTCTCCAAAAGGCACTGCAAGGCTTTGCTGAAACAGATAAATTCATAATAATCAGTATCATGTATCATAAAAAGAAAAATCATGTAACTATATGATGAGTTTCACTCAACAATTTTTCAAACCCACTCACTCTCACATAATCAATACAAAATTTGTTAATATTTGGCTACCAAATGTACTTAGGCTCCTCAAGAATTTTGAGTCCAAGAAAGGTTCATTCTCATATCTCACTTACAAAGTACATTTAAACAAAAGTGATATTTGTCGTGCTAAGAAAATAGCAGCAGGTCTAAGAAAAAGACTAATCGAATGAGGCACTGCAAGTGAATAACTGGAAAGGGTACCAAATTGGAATAACCATGACACTAACAGAGAGCAAAACAGCATGGAATTGAAAGCACAGATCATCCATCTGCCTTTGCTGAAAATATGCTTCTACAAGGTAGAATTTAGATAGATAAGAGAGAGTTGGTTTTACCTGCTGTTTTACCACTGTTATTGGTACTTAATAAGGTTTTTTCCATACCAAATTTCTGCAGCTGGACACAAAGCTTGAAAGCAGTATACTGAAGGGACTACATTGAACATAAACAACTGGAAGCTATCCTGCTTTCATTGTATTCTGTAAACAGATGCAAACAAATGCTTGCTTCCAATGTTGTTAACCAATTACACAAAACTGGTTCTTATCATGGAAATTTTTTTCAATACTTTATCCTCATCGAGTTAAGAGGAAATAATCATTCTCAATCATAAATTATTCGCTCTCATATTTTACATTTATTTCATCCTTCTAAACTTTGGCATGCAAACTATTTGGCCACGTTATTAAATGTATAACTTGTATCAGCACTAAATTTATTTATACCTTAGCATACCAAAAGAAGGGGCTCACAATCAACCGGATGTTCACAGATGATGTTGTTAAATCTCCATAACACTACCAAATGTAAATGCATATCTCATTGAAACGTTTTTTTCATTTGGGGGTCAGGGCAGGGCACTGAATGGTAATATTGTCCATTCCATTATTTTACTTACAATGGATTAAATTAAATTTTAGAATAAAAATCACAACACTGAGGAATAAAGGATCATGCTATTTGATTAATAAAGATTTTAGGTTTGTGTTCAGGAGTTTTAATATTTTGCCTGAGTTCAGGTTTTACTCAAGCAAATATAACTGTTTGTTTTTCAATTTCAGTTTTCGAATTGGTTCTGGTTCAATACCCTTATTAGAATGATATTTTGGCCAAAGTTAAGCATGAGCAAACAACATTGAGGCAATATTAACACTATCCTTATTATCACTTAATATATTTACAATTATTTCCTCTTTATTTTATCTGATGTTTTGGCCAGAGTTGCTTATTTTTGAGCAACAGAATCAAGAACTTGTCATATATTATAATGGGTAATTAAGTTTCAAGATATGAACTTCAGCTAAGAATAAGACGCAATAGTTAGTTAGGAACTGAAAAATCTAACACCAATGGCACTGCTATAGCTCAGGGTGCTGGGTTGCCCATTACTTTGAGAATAATTCCCTAAATAATATTTATAATAATAATAATCTTAATTCGTCTGAACTAATTCTTGAACATGTTTGTTTACCACTAAAACTTAAGTACAAAAGAAAGAAGAAAAGGTGACCAGCTTAAGCTATTATCGATAAGACTTTGGGTGGAAACATTAATTCTTCTTAGAAAGTCCCTTGGGTATTTTGGAGCCTACATTTTAGCAATCTTTTACGTGAAAAAACATCAAGATTCCCTGACTGTCCACATGAAAATTAGACAGGCAGCTATGCTGGTGTTTGATGGCATTAGCTTGATAGCTTTTAATGCTAGAAGAAATTAAGCTTGAAACTATGCACTCTGTCATACAAAAAAATTATTTGCCTTCACATATAACCAGAATAAAAACATTCAGCAACTGAATTGAAAGAATATCTACTTTACTGGAAGTAGATTAGGAGCATAATATTACTGGACAAATAGGAAATGAAGGATTTTGAAAATCAATTATAAAATAACACTGACCTTAATCTTTCTTCATACTTTTGATGGTTAAAGAAAGATATCAACCTTAAGACCTTTGCTTTGATGATTAAAGATTCAGTCTGGTTATTGAGCAGGTCAATGCACCAGTAACCAAGATCTTCTAAAGCCAACCAATTTTCTTGATTCAGAACATTCAATGGCAAAGATAATGATGCTCTCAATAAAGTCAACTTCCTGATAAAAATTCCTTCAGTCCATGGCAAAAGTTGACCAATAGAGATAAGTATGGATGATATTAAAGATTCCTCACCAAGCCTAGAAAGGTAGTCATCATCTAATCATAAATACATAATGACACATGATTAACTTCTCAAATGAAAACTGAATAAAGATTAGAATAAGAATTTCATTCTAAAATTAACAATTCTACAATCAGATGTGCAGAAGACTTTTCAGTGAGTGCCATTCTAAACAAAGTAAAGTATTTACATTATCTTGGCCTTCTCATCCGAAATGAGATCTGCCCAAATCCTCCTCCACATGCTTAGTCTCTCCTCTCCTCTTTCAGTTTTCAGATCTTCCAAAAGATACTCAATAGATGTCTGAAGATTCAACGACAAGGAAGTCAAAAGACATGACTTGAAGGACAGATAAAAATATTCTCCTTTAGCCATTGACTTTTGGGAATAAAGGCCTTCCACTTCTGTTTCATCAAAAGCAAGAGCTAAGATATTCTTGACCTGAAATTGAGAAATACATTTTATATGAGACTAAACTATTGCAAACCAATTTTGAACAAAGACCAAAATTGCTATCAAAACCACACCAATATAAAAGCCAAAAGAAAGTATTATTAATTATATTTTATATTGAAAGAAGAATAAATGTGAAAAAAAACAGGGGTAGTATATCAATCACAGCAGAAAATTCAAATAATTTACAATAAACATTTTGGAATTACAGAATCTTTAATCCAAGAAATCAATGCACAAAGATGGCATGCTGTTAAAGTGCAAAGTTGCAGTTTTTATTGAACAATTCTTCATGGAAGTCATTCATACAACTAACGCTTTCCTCTTACTTGAAATACCCTTTTCTTACTAAAAGACATGTCTTAGCACTGCTACTCATTGTCAGATATAAAAATCCTAATGAATGAAAAATATTTTGTAACATTTAAAAAGATGAATTTTTTAAGATCATATACATAAAAATAACAGTAATTTGAAAAAATGAACTGAATATAAGTAGAAAGAATATAAGAATCATAATGGATCTTATGAAGAATGAAAGATATTTGTTCATCCGAATTAGTCTTTAGGAGACAATATAAACATACCTGTGAGTCCATCAAGAAAGATGATTTGAGGAAAGCTTCAATACAGAGCAACTTTGATTCACTCAGTTCTACATAAATGATTTTTGAATTATGACTTTGAAAAAGAGCATTGAAGGCACTTTTCAGAAAATTCAATTTCTTAAAATTCTCAAATCTGAGATCCTGAAAAAAAAAAATGGATGATGTGTGGGTCATCTAAAACAGTTAATTCTTGATGAAATATGAATAATTTATTTTTACCTTCATTATTTCCCCTAATAGATGACAGTCATATAAGAATAGCAGGTTCCTCGCAAGGATTATTTGTTTATTAGATACTTCACAGCTAAATATGTTCTCAGGGTCTGACAGAGGGACATCATAACATTTCAAAAGACTATCTGCTAAACATATCAGAAGTGACTGGTTAATTTCTAAGGAAAGGTATTTCTTGATTGACTTCACAAATCCTTTAAATACAAACTGAAGTTCTTTTGTAATTAATGCTGTCTGTCTTAATGGTTCTTCAAAACAGTAAATATTGATGATATCCATTATTCTTAAAATCCATGAGCTCCCAAGATTCTGTAGCAATATCACTTCAGATTGACATTTTTCTATGATCACGCTGAAATATTCCAAAATTTTTGTAAAAACATTCTCTAGGGTGCCAATAATTTGTACCATTTCCATGCCATCTTTGAAGTAGCTATTGGCAACTGAATTTTCTGATGAATTTATAAATATACTCATACAAATATTTTTAAAAGTACCTAAAAATGTAGACAAGGCATCAAAAATTTTGAAATTCACATTATTTTGAAAGAGTAGAGATGGATCACATAAATTTACACTAAAACACCATATATAGCAGTCCAGAGAAGAATTCAAGCTGTTTAACCATACAGTAAGTGAAGTCAGGTCACTTCTGGAGCAACTTTGCAAGGAATGGAATGTATCTGGAATCCATGGAGGTCTAGCTGAGAGTCCATTACAACCCTCTAGAATGTCAATCAGCTCTTTGGCACCTTTTCTCTCAAAAAATAAAGTGATAAAGTCTTTAGGACTTTGGCAACCTAGAATTTAAAAATTGACATTTCAGTATTTAAAATTCAGCAACCAAATATTTCAAATCGTTCAAAATTATGAGATCATAACAATATAAAAATTAAATTTTGAAGCCTAAATCTTTCAGATCAGAGTTTATTGTATAAACTATAATTACTGCACTATTAGTACTCCATTAACTGAAGACTGTTCTAATTTTCAGCAGTAGGGTAATTTTAAAACTGATATGAATAAATATCTGAATAAAAGTTTGGGGGATTAACATACTAAAATAGACTTTTGACAGTAATCTATTATGTACTTTCTGTTGCATTGTTTTCATACTATCTGCACTTCCTTTGCATCTTATCATTTCAATAAAAAGGATATGAAGAAAGAAATTGGAACTAGATCTAGATTTATTACTGGAACTCTACGTATATAACAGTTTTGCAATACAAACCTTCAACAAAAGGAGCCAAACTCAAATAGAATGCCATACTTTCCCTCCTGCAGCTGGAGTCCACTGAGCCACATTTCTTCAAAATCCAAAAGACAGCATCTTTGAGAAGAACCCCTTCAAAGGCTGGAGGTTTCTTCCTACACTTTGAGGGCTACATAAAATTATGACTTTTAGTGAAAAGCAAGACTCTTTATAAAAATCCAAAGACTGGCTAAATACCTAAATTTAATGAAAGGGGCATGAATTCTGTAACTGAATGATTCCTCCATGGATGAATTTACATGATGTAACAAATTATTTTTGTGATAGTAGTATTTTTAGGTGTTTAAAAAGCACTTAACTCACTTCAGAAACAACCAGATTAACAAATCAAGTGTTGTACAACACAGTCACAGAATTAATTTAGACAACTTAATAAAATCCATAATAAAGAACAAATGAATACATACAGAGAAGAGTTATCCCAGCACTAAAGATTTAAATTAATCTTAATTATTAATTTTTCTTCAAAACTTAAGTTGCTCAAAATTTCTAATGGTGTGTTACATAATAAGTAAGAAAACAAATTTATGGGAATTAAGGAATCAAAAGGAAGAGGATATGAAACTTGGAAGAAATTCTTAAGAAATTTCCCCCAGTTCCTCTTAAGAAGAATAAGTCTTCTTAATAGGAACTGAGGAAAGCAGCAAAAGGCAAGATTTTTGTTATTTTGAATACTATACAAAAACAATGAAAGAATAATACCTTGTTAAAGATGTTTGAAGCTGACTGTATAACTTTTGCAAGTTTTCGTAATGAAGTAGAGATGTACATCTTGGAAATTGTAGACTCATTTTCCTCCAGAGCTAAAACTTGGTAATATAACAGTTCCATCCAAAATTGGTCCAATATGAATGGATTATCACAGAGAGTGGAGTACAAACAATTAATTGCTAAAGATGCTCCTAAAAATTGATCATTAATGCATACTAAGTTAAAATGACTTAAAAAGAAAAAATACAAGAAAGTAAAATTTAGGTATACAGTCAATTCCGCTTAAAAGGGCCACCATTTTATTGGGGCAGCCGCTTATTTGGGCCAAATCTCGAGGAATGGAAACCAAACTATTGATGTAATACATAATTTAATCGCTTAATCGGGACAGTATTCCGCTTAATCGGGACAGTAACGGACGCTAACTTGCTGTCTGTCATCCATCGTCGCCCGTCGAAGAGGCGCGATCAAGTAAACACAAGTAAGTACATGAGACAGGAACATTGTAAGGGCGCATAGGCGCCAACTAGACTTAGATTGATACCCTTTGAGCCTCCAGAGGCATAAGGCAACCAGTTATCAAGCTGCTTCCTTTGTGTTTTTCCCCTTTGAGTGGTGTAGCACACTTCCGTTTTATAGTCTACCTTTACCACTGTTTTTCGATCTTATTATAAACATCAACCTTTGCCAAGATGCCGAGAAATGATCTTACACTTGCAAGTAAAATTACTTTGCTGGATAAAATTCAATACAAGCCATCGCAGACTAGCTGAGATAACTGGTGTACCGAAATCTTCCATAGCGCGTCTCTTGCAACAGGAGAATCAACTGCGTGAGGAATGGAAATTACAGGAGGGACAAACTGGAACTTCTAAAAGAAAATGTGACGGGAAGGACCCAGAAGTAGAAGAAGCACTAAATCAGTAGTTTTCCATGGTTAGTGGGCGAGGCATAAATATCAGTGGTCTAGTGTTGAAGGAGAAATCAGAGAAGATCGCTAAAAATCTGGGACGTAACGATTTTAAAGCAACTGATGGTTGGTTGTCACAATGGAAATCAAGATACAATATTAAATTTAAAAAAGTGCACGGTGAAAAGGGAAGTGCAGATAGCATCAGCGCTGAAGTATGGCGAAGTACCAAAATTCCTACTTTTTTTAAAAAATTCTGTGTAGATAACATTTACAACGCTGATGAAACAGGCCTCTATTATCGTGCTATGCTAGATGGTTCCTTTTTCTGTAATTTGCACATTGAATTGTTTGGATATAAAAGGACAATGGACCGCATTACTGTGTTATTCTGTGCAAATATGTCTGGTTCTGACAAACGAAAACTACTAATCATAGGAAAACGTGCTAAGCTTCGGTGCTTTAAGGGGTTAAGTGTGGATGGTTTACCAGTGGAGTACCATGCAAATAAAAATGCATGGATGACTTCTGAAATTTTTCGGAATTGGCTGATGAGTTGGGACATGGAATTACAACTTAAGGAAAGAAAAATTTTGTTGCTTCTAGACAATTGTGTGGCGCACCCTCATTTAGATAATCTAAAAAATATAGTTGGAATTTCTTCCTCCTAATACCACCTCGTTACTACAACCATTGGACATAGGAGTAATAAAAAATTTTAAAATATTGTACCGAGGAAAATTGGTTAATTATATTCTTGAATCTATTGATGAAAACCTGTTCATGAGTACCTCAACCGCTATTGAGATAAGTGGAAAAATGTCCCTTTTGCAAGGAATACTGTTTGTTGCTGACAGCTGGAGAGCTAAAAAAACCAGCACTATACAAAACTGCTTTGCTGTTTGTGGCTTAAAACCTTTGGAGATTCCGGAAAATTTGAGCATTCAGGAAAATGAGTACACATTAACAGTTCATGTAGTAAATAAAGAAGAATTTTCTACGATAGATGACAATTTACCATGTTACGATGAAAATGAAGACTGTGAGGACTCGATTGTTGATGGAATTAAATTGAAAAACAAACAAAATGACGAAGAAAACGACGACGATGATGATCCACCTGTGCTTGTATCAAACCGAGAGGCAAAGGCATTTATATTTGGCATACAGCGTTATTTTATGCAAGAAGGAAATGAAGGGAGCCCTACATTCGCATTGAATATTTGTGCAGATTTTGTAGAAATGCAAACTTCAAAAAACAAGATACAGACTACTCTTGACGGATTTTTGCAGAATAATTCTGTGAGTACCTAGCTATCTATTATTTCCTTAATAATTTATAATTAGTCCCAAAGTAATTAAATAATTTTATTTTACCTAAAAATCTATAGTATGTAATTAAACTATGTGAAATTTACGGAGTTTTATTCTTTTCCTAGAATGAAATTCCTCAGGATGAAGGCGGTGAGGCAGGTAGTGAAGGCACTACGAGAGGCAACTATTAATCATTAGGATAAAGGAAAGGAAGGTAACTTAGTTGGTTGAAAACCAACGAAAATCCCAAAGGAATAACAAGTGTGAAAAATAGCGACACGACTGGGACTCGAACCCAGGTCTCCCACTTTCCGGGCAGGGNTCATTAAAGTTTTGAAAGAAAATCTTTTAATGATTATTTTTTATAGAAATTCGCTTTATTGGGGCAGCCGCTTAATTGGGCCAAAACGTCCTAGTCCCAATGTGTCCCGATTAAGCGGAATTGACTGTACTTTGAAAATGAAGCTCAAGCTATCCAAAACTCATAGAATTGAAATAAGTGAATGAAAGAAAAACTTCTTAATAAAATTTAAGTCAAAGTACCACATAAATATAAATTTACATTTAAATTTAATGGTTTATGATTTAATGGTTTATAATTAGGGATACATGTTTTTGTTGGAAAAATAATATAATTATTTATGATAATAATAACATAATTACATATAATAATCAATCAATATGCTTACCAACTCTTTTGCTGAGGCTTGAATGTTGGCTGAAAGTGCAGATTTTTTCTATGATTGTACCCACCACTTCAGAAAGTGAATCTTGGGACACCTCTTCTTTTGAAGAGGCTACTGTAAATGTCTTCAAACAAATTCCAGATATTCTTCTGATATCTGTACTGTGAGGATGAGAGAGTCCATCCTAAAGACATGGAAAAAATATAATAAATGAGGAAAAGTTTCAAGTTACAGTATTTTAGGGGGACAGAGAGTGACAAGTTTACAGTAAAGAAACTTCCTATGGTGAACGTAATTCAATAAAATAATTCACAGATGCCAGGGTCTTTCAAGAGATGAACAAAATAAGAAAAACAATACCTGATTTGCCATGAATTATGATTCCCTAGATGACCAAGATTTGACAGTTTAGTACTGAACAATTCAGCCAACAACCAAACAACATGGGCACATATTTCTCAAGTAACAAAAACTGAAAATTTTCATAAATATATTTCAATTAATACTTTCAACCCTAACTCCAACCATAACAGAAGGTAAAAATCTAGAAAACCATGGTGTTTGTATCATCAAATGTTGGCTTCTTATATCCATATTGAAAGAAAATTTTTAACTGTATTTTACAATATTTTAATTAGTAATTTTAAAACCGGAAAAATTAGGAAATATATTACCATTAAACAATCAATCCATAAAATGTAGGTTTTGGCTTTCAAATGGTGCTTAGTTGAGAACAAAGTAGAGAAATGAAGGAGAAGATGATGAAATCGTAGCCCCACTGCAGCATCAGAATCTGAGGCTAGTTGCAATAATGAGGGTATAAGCCACCAACCAAACTTTGAAATATTTTCTGGTTTGCATCTTCCTCCTTGCATCCCTACAATAAGACACAAATTGTAAATGAAATATCAGCAGTTACCAACACTTTGGTTTAAAATACATTATATAAAAATAGAGAAAATAATCAAGAGAACTCTTTAACTTGTTCATTAATTGATCATTACATAAAGTAGTTTTCTCTTTTTATTCCTACATTTGTTAATTAACACAAAATCCTTTCTAAGAATATCTGTCTGAGAATTTCTTAATATTGGTGCGAGCCAGAACTATCAGCTATCTTACATTTTATAATTTGCTTATTCGTCAATAAGAAACTAATTTAGGATATTAATTCAAATTCCAAATGAAAGATTAGGTTCACTTTAACAGGCAAACAATAAAAATTTATTTCAAAAAGAAGTCATTAAGTATTCTTATATGAAAGGAGAACATTTATTTCTTGTATTTACATTCCAAGATGTGCATTTTGAAAGAAATTCATCATAAATCTATTTCAATAATATTTCAAAGGATGCTTATAAATTTTTATGAAACTTTCTTGAAGCTATCAAGAATCCTCAGATTCATATCTAAACCCAAAATATGATAAGTACTCATCAATTCATGACTGAAATTTTGTTTTAATAAGTTTATACGCCCAAAACACAAAAATGAATTACGGTAAAACTAAGACATTACACATTTAACAAAAGGGTTCAAATTGGAGTGCATATTCTTTCTTCTTGCACTGGTATTTAAAATGCAAGAACAGTGGAACCCAAGCAAATTGTCTGAATTTGTGTGTACCATTGTTTAAGATGATGGCCTAAAATACAGTTATCTGGATTAGCAAGTAATATAGGCTTCACATGGAATTCTGAAATTCCATCTCAGACAGAGATTTTTAAAGCTTGCATGATGTTGCTTTGAACAAAAAATAAGATCAACCAATTAACACTAATGAACATAAGATAGTAATTGTTACAAGAAAAGTAAAAATTTGGATTAGTTTACTTAATAAATGAAGGATGAACTTGCCTTTGGAAAATATCACATATATAAAAAGTAAATGTCTGTCTGTCCCCCTATTTATCTCAGAAACGGCTTGACTTAGAGATCTGAAACAATACGTTTCCACAAGAGATGAACGTAAAGTATGTTTTTATGACTTGCAGAGGTTGTTTCTTTAACAAAATTAAATTAGAAACAATAGTCTACGAAATTAAGACAAGTGTCACAAAAAAGGAAAATGATCATAGAATCTTATTTTAGTCTAAAATCCACGGAGGAAGGCGTAGTTTTGTGGAACTCCATCTTCAATAAAATAACAGGTAGACGGGATTGTACTTATTTCACAGATTTCAGGTATATATATAGGTATAAAATCCACGGAGGAAGGCGTTGGCGATGATGATGGCGATCACTCGCTGAAACCGGTCGTCTGAAAATTAAATCTGTGGAAAAAGTACAATCCCATCTACCTGTTATTTTACTTATTTTAGTTGTGAATCATTCATATAATTTCCAAATTGCGAGAATATTGATAAAATACATGGAAAATTCATAACATTTTTGGGAAATAACCAACCCATCCCTTTGACGACCAAGGCAATTGTTGAACACTGATTTTATGAGATATCCAATATAAATGCACAGGGATAATCAATCGGTATACTTTTCCATAAGAAATGTAGGCAAAATAGGTTTTCGTAAACTGCAGAGGTTGTTTCTTTGACAGAATTAAATTAAAAATAATGATCTTACAAAATCAAGAGAAGTGTCAAAAGTAAGGAAAATTATCATAATCTAATTTTAGTCATGAAATATTGATATAGATCCGAAATTTTTAGAACTTTGATCAAATACATGGAAAATTCGTAAAATTTTTGGATAATAAACAACTCCATCCCTTTGACCACTAAGGCAATTGTTGAATGTTGATTTCATGAATTATCCCATATAAGTACGCAGGAATAACCATTTCTCATATTTTTCTACAAGAAAAGTATGTAAAGTAGGCTTAAAAATCAAAGAAACAGATGCAAAGACAATTTTCCACATATTTTTAAGGAAAATACAAGGCAACAATGGATTTTTTTTAATGGATGAACAGTGTATGTATGTGACTGCTATGTCACAAGGAAGTTATTATGAAAGAAAAACTTGGAAAGCTTGGTAGAAAATTGACAAAATTGCCTATTTTATCTGATTTCTCTCAGCTTAAAAAAAAATTTTAATTCATGCATACCAAGTGAACTCACCTTCAAAATGAAGTATCAAGATAGAGAATAGCAGTTCACTAGCAGTGCTCCTCACTTCTCCATTACTTGAATTTAAAGACAGTTCTACAATGCGAGGCAGAATCTTATCTTTGAAAAAAAATTAATTCGAGATCATCACAAGGTAATACTCTACAATTAATAATTCGGTAAATTATATATTATGTAGTACTTAATGCTTAAATTCAACCAAATCATTGCTGTAATTACAATCACTATCATTCAAACCATTTTGTTAAATCAGTGGTAGTAGTTGAAGCTCTCATAAATACCCCTCCAAAATTATTAGAAAGTTTTCCATTGACAAATGGAAACAAATAACAAATACAAATATTTGTTTTAAGTTACTAATTCATAAAAAATGTTACCTAAACAATTGATAAGCTACAGAAGCAGAGAATCTATGATTTAAATGGGTAATTTGGACACTGTAATTTTCAACTACTATATTCAATATCATCAAGCAATCCAAAGGATGATAATTGATTTACTATATTATGACATTTCCCAATTTTTCTCTAAGAATTTAAATTAAATATATTCAAATATATAGATGATTTTTTTGAGAAAGAAAACATACATTCCTATTCTATTACAATTATTTAATTTTTTTGGCTACTTTTCCTTATTAATCTATTAGTTTACTAAAGGACATATCTTGGTATTAAAAATATGTTCATTGAAACAGTGGAATCCTTTAAACATACCTAAAGCTATGCCAGTCTTCATATTAGGATAAGGAATTGTGAATCTCAGTGTCTGAAGGGCATTCCATGCAGGAGAAAAGTCAGTAGGAATCATCTTTTTATCAGAGAAATTTTTCAAAACAAAGGCCGGAGGCAATTTGGAAAGAAATGAAAGTATTTTCTCCTGAATTTGGCAGATAAGACGTTCCATATCATTCACAGAGTGACGGCAGGAATATTCAGCATTTATGGAAAATTTCCTTCCTAAATATTTGTTCCAGAAACCTGCTACAATAAAAAATACAAATAACTATGCAATTTATAAGTCAACACATACTTTTAGACTTAATATAAGGATAGATTCTTAACTTCATAAGATTTCAGTATTTCTCAGTATTTTTTCTCTTAGTGAATACTTTAATGGATGTAAATGATGATAAATTATAATGAATTTACAGTGCCTCTTACTAAATACACTAAAATTATATTTAAAAAGGGAATCCAAAATTATGTTTCTAATCTCACTTGAGTTAAAGGATTGAATTCAATCAGCACCATCAAAAATGTCAACTAATTCAGCCATAACTTTATTTAAATTACCTGATCTGAAAAGAAGATGATTCAAGGATGGCAATATCTGATTCAAAATAGGATGCCACTCATTCCAGTTTACTTCTAAAGTCCACTTTTCCAATGCTTCAAGTCCCATCAAGACTAAGTGGGGATATTTAAAACCAAGCATAAAAACTGTCTAAAAAAGAAAAATTCACAGACAGAGGATATTGTCAAATATGATAAGGAAAATTGATTTTACTTGTGTCCAATCTAAAATAACCATTTACTTTTTGAAATTACAATGGTGTAAATTTTCAGCAAAATTACCTGAATAGGAAAAGAAATATATTTTAAGAGATGCTTGACAACTCCCATAGGAGCTGTCAAGAAAAATTCCAGTTGAGAAACTTGAAGCGAAAGGCCATTATCAAATCTATTGACTTGGGGCAATATGTTCTTCAAATGCCATACCACTCTGTTCAGAAGATTATTATGAAAAACATCCTGATCTGATGATTCAGAGATCTTTAAGGAAAATTTAACATTTTATTATCAATCACCTATTTCTTCTCAGCTCAAATAGAAAAATGTATAAATTATAACACTACAGATTACCTCAAAATAGTTTACTGAATTACAGTAAGATAGGCATGAAGATAATAGTTTGTAAAATTCAGAAATATGTTCTTCAAATGCCATACCACTCTGTTCAGAAGATTATTATGAAAAACATCCTGATCTGATGATTCAGAGATCTTTAAGGAAAATTTAACATTTTATTATCAATCACCTATTTCTTCTCAGCTCAAATAGAAAAATGTATAAATTATAACACTACAGATTACCTCAAAATAGTTTACTGAATTACAGTAAGATAGGCATGAAGATAATAGTTTGTAAAACTCAGAAATATAAATAACTCTTTTCATAAACCAACAAAAACTTCTGGTTGGCATGTTGCTATGAGAGACTGATATGATTTCATGTAAAAGAAGAACAAGGTTAGCAATGATCTGCAAGTCTTTCAGATTTGCCATTTCAATATTGACAGTTTCACATTTTTCGTCACCACTTCCAAAAGGACCTCCAATCTGAAATTAAAAAGCATATTTAAAGAGGTTATACACAATAAATTATCCAAAGAAAATTAATGTAAAAGAAGAGAGAGAAAAATCACTTACAGATTTTTCATCAACATTTGTGATCATTCTAAAATCCAACTTTTCCATAACTTTCAATGCTGCTTTCAGTAAGATAGAAAGAATGTGCTTCACTGTGTTGGCATAATCTTCAGCTGGTATTTCTGTAGAATATAACACCGGATCTTAGCAAAAAAATGAAATGCTGCACAGAAACATAAATATCTAATTCAGAGATGGCAGAGTTATTTTGTATTCAACTCTGATTAGAAATATTTGGGATTTATGCAGACAGTATCTTTTTTAAGATTCTGGGTCAACATCATGACCTCCAACATGTATTGAGTTCTGGACTTATTTCCCCAAAGGCAGATATTTTACCTACTTGGCTGGGATCATTCTTTAAATATATATGTAATACAGTCGTACCTCAACTGATGAACTGCTCAACATACAAACTTTTCAACAAACAAACTTTTTTCCCACTCCATTATGACCTCAAGATACAAACTTAATTTTGACATACAAACCGTGGTGCTTAAATTGTAAATAATTAAATTGTGTAATAAATATTTTTTTACATCTTATATTATAACTTACTAAAGAATAAATGAGAGTTAACAATATTTTAACAAAATTTATTTGTACTGATGCAGTATCAAGACTGGATACTTGGTTACAAATTAAAATATTCGGTAAGGATTGGTTTCATATTCAGCTGCTATGTATCACAATGTAGCCTATTTTGAATAACTGAGAGATATGTTCTTTGGGAAAAGTCAAATAACTATTTTTTGAAATACCACATGTAGACCCGCACACATGGCCTACATGCACTCCTGAAACTGTAACAGAAAAATGAATTATTCCATAATTTTGATTTTTCACATTTACCAACATTGTCTTTCACAAAAACAGTCTCTGTGTTAAATTAGACAAATCTACCTTTTTCACTGCACTAGGGGCAACTATGTTAGGGGGGTCTAAATACTAAATTTCTATGGTGCTCCTGATTCCACTCATGAGTAATTGGTTACAAGCAAATGAATGTATTACAAATCAAAAATCTAACAAAACACACATTCATGACTCATTTATGTTAACACCATTATAGAAAAATGACCATGCACCACAGGAAAATCAAATTTTTTGTTTAAGTGTGGTATACAGTCCTGACACATGTTCCTTAGGAAATAGTCTAGGTTTGCTAAATAGCCCTGATTAATTGTCTTCATATCTTGTACATCACAGTCAAGTACCAGATAGGTGCTATGTTTAAGTTAAATACCCAAAAGTTCAAAAAGTAATTTAAGTATAAACATAAGAAAGCAAATTAACTGGAAGAGAGGGAAATATTTTAAAGTAGATACTTGAGTTTGATAGATTTATATAACTATAGTAGTAGTAGTGTTGTTAAAAGTGCATCAACAGCTAAAGTCATTTTGCACTCGAGCCCCCACCGGGAATCAAACCCAGGACCGCTTTCACCAGAGTCGAACGCGTTGCCCACTTGGCTATCTGGGAGCCCTTATATATAACTATAATTTTTGCATCAAGCTTAAGAGAGCAGATTTAAATATGGACAAGCTGATCAGAGATTACTGAGTCAGATTTTAGTCTTTTTGTAATCACTTTATCACTGAAATGGTGTATTTCTTGGGTATTTGTAATGTTAGCCATTCATAGCAGTGAGAGAAATTGTTTTCCAATCCAATTACAATGAAGCAAAAGGCCTACAGAAACCAATTAACCCTTTCTCAGCGATAATCGACCAAAGTTGCTGGACGTTCATAGTCCTCAAGTGTGCTAATCGACTATAGTCCACAGCCTCTAAGAATCTGTATTTTCTCCCACAGTGATAGATAATATGTTCCATGGGTATTTGATGAATTCAAAATTCTCATGCAGTGATTTTTTCTGCCCAAGATAGTGTATAGGATGTATTTTTTCACATTTAGAAAAGTCAATGCTCTAGTTCAATGTGATTGTCTTCTTCTCCCCATTCCCCAACAGTTTTAACATTTTATATTAAATATATATTCATACAGTTGAAACTGCCTTTGATTCTTTTCCTTGGAATTGAAGAAATTCAACATTTTCTGGATTTTGTCCGTGAAGGAGAATGAATTTTTCTTATTTTACATAACCCAATTAGCTTTGTTTTTGGATGTCTGTGAGGAGGCAAGTTAAATTTATTATTTTTGTTTATTATGAAATTTTATAATATCCCATCTAGTGTATTGAAAAAGGATAAAGATCCAAATCGGAAAAGGTTTAACACTGTACATGCTAAAGAGGTTAATATGGGGAGCTGCTAGTAATTTCTTATAACTTTTAGTAAGTATAAATTTTAAAGATTCTCATAGAATAACATTAACTAACGGATGCTGATGCACAAATAGTTAGAAAGGAAGAAGAGGTTTACAATATCATTATGGTATAAGAGTCGGAAGATGATGAAGCATATCAAAACAGAGAGTGAAGAAAATACAGACCCAGAGTTTTCAGAAAACCTGAGTCCTGAGGAACAAAATCAAACTTTATCGACCAGCAAAGGAGAGAAGGAAGTGTGGCGGAAGGTAAATGGACAACTAGACAGGATATTCAGTGTAAAAGGGTTGATGAATTTTATTGGTAGACCAACTGCGAAAGGCCTCGATAATTTTACCCTATCAGTGTTTTGAGAAGTTACTCCCAGAAGAAATTTATGATCACAATGCAATTGAAACTAATCGCTACGGAAAGGAAATGCTAGAAAGGAAAGTGGAATTATCACAAAGGTCTAGATTCAATAAATGGGAAGGTGCTTTTGCAAAAGAAATGAAAGTCTTTGTAATTGTAGAAATAGGAATGGGACTGGTCCACAAAGGTAATGTTGCAAATTATATTAGTGATAAATTTTGGTTGACTCTAACTCCAGGATTTTCTTGTGTGTTTAACAGATACCAGTATACACTGATTTGTTCTTTTCCTCATTTTGCTGATAACTCAAAGAAATACGAGGAAGATCGATTATATAAAATCAAATCCCTTATAAATATGTCAAGGATTTGCATGTTAAAATTTATGAACCACATAGAGAGTTATCTGTTGATGAAACAATGGTAAAATTCAAAGGAAGGATTTTTTTCAGTAAGCAGTATCTACCATCCAAGCCTTTTTCTAAATGGGGTATAAAGTTATGGTCTATGTATGATGCATGTACATCATATATGCTAAAATTTTAGGCCTACACAGGGAAAGAATCGTCAATTAAACGGGAAGGAAGGCTGGGCTCAAGAGTAGTTCAAACACTGACTAGTGGTTATGAGACCAAGGGGCATCATGTCTTTGTAGATAACTTCTTCTCCAGTATTGACCTATTTGAAGCCCTTAGAGAAAACAAATTGAAGCATGTGGAACTATTACATCCAATAACAAGGGTGTACCTTCAGGTATGAAGGAGAAGATGAAGGAGGGAGAACCTCCATTATTTTGGAGAAAGGATGACGAGAAAATGATTGCATGCTCATGGCAAGATACTGGGAGAGTCAACATGTTATCTACAATAGGTGATTGTGATACTGAAAAAAGTTACTTAAGATCAGAAAAAGGACAAAGAACAACAGAAAAGCAAAATATCAGAAATTTTTTCAAAAACATGGGAGGTGTAGACAAGTTCAATCAATAGATGAGATGGTCTCGGCCTTGACTTGGTGGTAAATCATTGTCAGCTGTGAGAAAGAAACTTTAATATTAACAAACCACAATGTTACAAAATGCACGACCGGTTTCGGTGCATGGCACCATCCTCAGGTGACAATTTTCACAGGACACTCCGTATATATAGAGAATAAAAGGGGGGG
>KZ308192.1:1142097-1182324 GCA_000376725.2 Ladona fulva
TTAATAATGTAATATAATAATAATGTTTAAACATTTAATATTTATTTTTAATATAATTTTAAGCTATTGCCGGTAGCGAAGCTAAACTTAGAAGCTCGGTAGCAAAACTTTAACTCCTAGATAAAATAATCACCTGCTTCATGATCTGCATAGTCCTTCTCCAAATGATACCAAATGTTGGATATAGTCTCTTTCGCCGAAGTAACGATGTTCATCGTACTGGAGCTGTCGAGGTCTTTTAAATTTCCATGTAAAGTAGATAACCATTTCTCAATCTTCAGAGCCATGTTTCTTCTTCATTAGAAAAGGGTTTATGGCCCGGGCATAACGTCTTTACCAACATGTGTAAAAATGTGTATACATTTGGATACGCCGTGTCATATGATTACGATTAATAAATGGAGAAGAAAAAAGTATGAATACGAGTCTCACCTGGATATTTCCTAAACCAAACAGATGTTTCAAAGGTTTGAAGGCAACTCATATGGTGGTTCCAAATGCATAGGTCATGCGAAGAATCCCAAATACCAGAATGAAACTCAGCTTAGCTCTATTTAAACATCTGATAGGCAAGTATCCAGGTTTCACTCCCAGTTACGTCATAATAATTCACCATTATTTATTCTTATTTATCACAGTATATTATGGTGGAGTTTTTGATTTTTTTTAAATTACCATCTCACCACTCCCAGCTTTTGAAATTAATGGTTTCATTCAGCTTCTTAACCGAATACTATGGAATGAACTCAAAGCTGTTAATACTCAGAGCCTAAGAAAAAACCTTTACCATAAACTGAACTTTCTTAACCCATTCTGAAATTAAATCATGTCACAAAGTCTAGGAAATTAAGTATTTTTCAATTTTATTTTAAATAAACAAATTTAAATTCCATATCTATTGAGAGATGAAATAAAAGTCATTGATATGAGTGGGTTTTACTTCTTTTCAGGCAGGGATGATTCCGGGACTTAATAATATAACTTATGTCACAAATACATGTAATAAATTTGTTATTACTATAATTTAAATAAAATATTACCTAGTATTAATTACCTGTATTTTCTTTACATGCTTCCAAATTTGACATTTATTTGATCCAACTACATTTTTTATTAGAATTAATGCAGGAATAACCACATGATCTGCAAGGACCTTCTGTTTCAAGGCAAGCTGTATGAAGCTGAGGATTCCATTTTCTTGATGGAAGAGATGACTGTA
This sequence comes from Ladona fulva, assembly GCA_000376725.2. NCBI lineage: Eukaryota > Metazoa > Arthropoda > Insecta > Odonata > Libellulidae > Ladona > Ladona fulva. The sequence continues at coordinate 1,143,317 of KZ308192.1, forward strand.
AACTAAACCTGTGAAGTTGAAGATTGTGCCAGCAGGGTTCATTTATGTATATCAAAGCAATAAACATTATCAACCACCAAAAATTCCTTATGGCCTACAATTTATTTTGCTTCTTTACTTATCTATCATTCAGTTTAATAAAAATGAGAGACAAAAAACTTCTATTTAAAATGCAGGTTTCTTGCAGCTCATTGAAGCTCTAAATGAATAATCATATTCCGATGCATATTTTAGGTTCATGCCTGTATGTAAGGAGTTAGCAGATTTTTAATTACTAACATACTTCTTTCATTTCCTTCTTTCTTATCTGCCTTCTTGTTCTAAAAGTCAAAAAATAGGTTAATTTCTTTTGTTGTATCTGTGGAAATTACTACTCCCAGTCAAAAGACAAAAATCAGTGCATTTGTCATGCAAGCCTATATTGCATATTTAAAAGTAAAAATTGGTGATCAATATAAGTCCAGGGCCCCTCTCAAGGTGTGTAAGAAATGTGTCAAGAGTTTTCAGATGTACCAAAGGGAACAATGAAAAATTGTCATTTGGTTTAAATATAGTTTAGCGAGAGCTCAGATATCGTTCACAAGATTGTTAATGTTGCAAAGTGAAATATTGGGATATAACAAAATAAATGTAACATAGAATATTCTAAACTTCAGAAACCTACATGCCCGGAGCCTCATTTAGATAAAATCCTTGGGCCAGTTTTCATTGAACTAATAGAACTCTTACAAAAAACAAGAGTATTGTGAAAACTAAGAGGTGGAAATAATGAAGATTTTGAATGACTCAATTTGTAAAAGACGATCAGGATGAGTTCAATGATTTTGCACAAGATATGGAACTATCCTAATCCTATTCAGGCATCATAATAAACAAACAAGCACAGATTTACGTGGACCGAAATGCTAACAACATGAGTATCAAGGTGCATTTTCTGCATAGCCATCTTGCCAACTTCCAAAAAGACACTGGTGTAGTCAGTGATGAGCAAGGTGAACAATTCTGTCAAGATCTGAATGTCATGCAGGCATGTTATCAGGGTATATGAGATGTATGGTGACAATTATTGGAGCAACGTTTGGTTGTACGTTCAGTTGCAGAATTCTACTACTTGAATACAATTTGACTTACAGCGACTATATATAGGTTTAGCAGGAATAAGATAACTAATAAAAAGTATAAACATATATTTTTTCTTTATTTTCCTTAGTAAGTGCATAATAAGTAGTAGGTAAATAGTAAGTTTGTATGGTTTTTGGGAAAAGAGGAGGGTTTCCTGTACCTTAAAAATTTGAAGTGATGGAGAAAAACTTAAGTAGTCTGATTTCCCCTGTGACTTTGGATAATTCGCGGTTCTTTGGTAAAAATGTATTATGAAATGAGCTGAATCGTCAAAAAAATTGCAATAATAATAATTATAAAATGGTGACTGTATTTTTACTGGTGACTGTATCTCTCACATATAGGTAGAAAAAGAAGGTTTTGGAGACTTAAGTACTTAAAGATATCAACACTCAACTGTACATGGTANGAAGCTAAACTTAGAAGCTCGGTAGCAAAACTTTAACTCCTAGATAAAATAATCACCTGCTTCATGATCTGCATAGTCCTTCTCCAAATGATACCAAATGTTGGATATAGTCTCTTTCGCCGAAGTAACGATGTTCATCGTACTGGAGCTGTCGAGGTCTTTTAAATTTCCATGTAAAGTAGATAACCATTTCTCAATCTTCAGAGCCATGTTTCTTCTTCATTAGAAAAGGGTTTATGGCCCGGGCATAACGTCTTTACCAACATGTGTAAAAATGTGTATACATTTGGATACGCCGTGTCATATGATTACGATTAATGGACCTATGTAATTAATAGAACTATTATTATTATTACATTATAGTCGTTTGCAGTCATCATAAGTAACACAACGTATGAGATCTGAAACATTACTTTCAACTGAACGGGTGTATGGAAATAGTTTAACATCACTTCATATTTTAAAAAATCGGAAACAGATATTTATAAAGTTCGTAATTCTCCAGTTACGAAAATAATTTATTAGGTATGCTTCAGGTACCTTTACTTTGATTCTTGACTCCTCAAAATATCCAGTCAACTGAAATGTCACTTCATCCAAGAATCTTTACTCCAAGAGCAAAAAATGCAGATTAACCGCGAATGATACTCCGGATTATGCAACCAACAGAATATTATAAAGAGAAGTTAAGAACTTAACTTGAAAGCAAAGCTGATATATTCGCTTAAATAACTAAGTTAATCCAAACAATCACACAAAATCAGAAAATTTAAGCGAATCATTGGCGGTTTTCCCTTCGCATCAAAGACATGAGATCAGATTAAAAGCACCGCACATACGACCTGGTATCACTTGTTCTGGACGTTGCTACCAACCGAGAAATGTCCGGAAGAATCACTGTTGCCACATATCACAAAGAAAGGCGTGGTATGTTTAATTCTTAAAGACGGAACTCGATGGGTTGCAATTGCTTCTCTTATCATTTCATTATCTCTCTCCCAATCTTTCGTACTACATACATCCTTTGTAGGACCTTAGTTCTCCTTATAACTCCTTTAGTTCTACAGCTCAGTCTTCGTGATTCTCCACCTACTTTTCCCAGCTAGCACAGACCTGCTTGTTGAACAACAGTTGTTTCCCTGTATTTTACATAATGCTTACATAAATTTTGGGTCAACAAGCAGGTCTGTGCTAGCTTGGTTCATATCTTTCACATCTCCCACTAATCCTCTGGAAATTCAATGGTTTTCCAATGAAGATTGCTCTTATCCTCTTATCTCATTGCTCCTGTGTTTTATCTGATATTATCAATCAATCATTCAGCACTAGTGTCTTACCAACATATTTGAAATTTGCTATTGTGTCCCCCATTCCTATAAAGGGATTCCTCTCTAACTCTGAAAACTACAGACCCATTTCAGTTTTGTCTGTATTTAGTAAAGTTTTTGAAAAACTTTTTTGCAATCGTGTTCTTGAATTCCTTAACTACCACGATTTACTTTCCTCTCATCAACATGGCTTCAGGAAAAATAAATCTACTTCCACTTCTGCTTTTGAATTTTTTAATGGAGTTTAAAATTCTCTGAATAATAAACAACCTGCACTTTGAGTTTTTCATGAACTAAGTAAGACTTTCGACAGCATAGATCATAATATAATCTATTACAAGCTTTATAGTCTATGTATCAGAGGCTGCCCCCTAAAGTGGATGTTTTATATTAAGCAACCTTTGTCCAAAGCAGCATTTTGTCAAATACTCTCCAACTTCTATCAGAGGCTCCATCACTACCTATTCATAATCTCTTACAAGTAACAGAAGAATCCCCCAGAGGTCCATTTTTGTCCCCTTGCTATTTATTATCTTCACTAATGATCTCCCTAACAATTTAACCAACTCTATTCCAACCACTCCATCCTTAAATGCTGATGATAAAAATTGCCTGGTTACTGCCTCCAATATTCCAGTTTTGATTGATCTCACTAACAGATCAGTTACTCAAATTTCTGAATGGTGCTGCCAGAATAATCTTAAGTTAAATGTAGAAAAGACCATTCACCCATTATTTTGCAGTAAGATATTAACACCAAAATGTAACCCCTTGTTAAAAGTCAATAATAAAGCTATATCTTGGAACTTAGTAAAGAATTTCTTGGACTATTAATTAACAAGGTAATAGACTGGATTGACCACATTAATGCTACCTGTAATAAACTTTTTTCTGGTGTATTTTTATTAAGAAAACCGACTCCCATACTTCCTCTTCACTGTCTTCTCTCTCTGTATTATGCAAGTATCCACTTCTTTCTATCTTATGGTGAAATTTTCTGGGGCAACTCAAGTAATGCATGTACGATATTTTCCTACAGAAGCAAGCAGTCAATGCCATAAGTAGGGTAACATACTGTACAAATGAGACCCTTTTTGGCTGCCCTCAGAATTCTGACCTGACTGCAATTTATATAATGAACTGTTGCCTCTTCACCAAGAAATGCCCCAATTACTTCACCATCAACTCTCATTTCTATTTTCATGACTCCTGTAGGAAGGAAGATATTTATCTTTTTGGTCATAACCTTACACTATCCCAAAAAGGTCCTCACTATTTCACCTCACTAATCTACAATAAACTGCCAGGCAACATTAAATCAATTTCCTTTCCAACACTTTTTTTAAAAATCTAAAAGAATTCCTATTAGTGGTATCCTATTACAACATCCCAGAATATTTATAATAACAGACCATCTTAATGCTTATGCATTTATTTACAAAACTATGCTATGTGTGTACAGCCTACAGTGAATAAAGGTATAATAATAATTTTCCTTCTCCCTTAATTCCATTTCCCTTTAATGTTTTTCTTTCTATCCACCTTGTATCACTCACCAAATCATCAAACAACATTGTCTGTGGGCCCCTTCAAACTTTTTCACACATTTCTTGTACATATCTTCTCAAGGTATAAATCCCTGTCATTATCTTGTTATGCCTAGGCGATCTCCTTCTGCTACTAAGAAATAACCATTGGATGATCATGTAGGTCCAATTTTTTTCATCATCCACCATCATAAAGTACACAAAAAATCTTTCTCGGTACCTTACTCTCCAACAATTAAGCAGTTCTTTTGTGGTAAATGAGTCCTTTTAACCACTAATCTCACCACTGCATAATAAATTCTTTGCCTCAAACAATTTTATAAGATCTAAACATTTTAAATCTAAGTATACTCTTTTGTTGAGAATGATTCTTGTTTTTCATGGACCAAAATTACAACAAGGGGTACACTTATAAACTGTGCTGCTTTTTATAGCTTTTGATGTATAAATGTGATCCTACAAACAAAAATTGCCTCTAGCATGATCTCCAGATCAGACAAACAAACAATCCTGCAATCTGCTGCCAATTTCCTGTAACAAAGAGGTACAAATCATACTAAAGTACTTTCAAGATACTATAGGATGTATGTTTTATTTATACTTTACATTGGTTTTTAATAAAGGGGCTTGAGAATAGCCAAGTAGGCAGCTTGTTTGTCCACTTGATGGAAGCTGTCCTGGGGTTTGATTCCTGGTGAGGGCCCATATGTGCAAAATGACCCTAGCTATTGAAGCACTTTTAACTACTTACATAAAAAGTAATCATTTGCCTGTAGTTAGTAGAATAAATCAATCTTCAAGTGCTTTAGGGGCTATCCTTAAACAGTGTTGAGGCATTTTTGGGATTTCTGACATCCTCCTCTGCAACAAACTGTCCCATCAAGCTTCATACCCTATGTGACCAAGAGTCATTCTTCGATGGTTTGCATACAGTTGCAAATTTAGTGATTTTGTCACTAAATCTAGCAACTTTTCTTAGCAAAATCTTGTACTCTATATAGCATGTTCAATGATGTCTACCTACTCTTAACAGAATATGTTTGATTTATTTTAAATTAAAATAGTTTGGATGATAAATGTGTACATAATAGTCATACTATAAATTTAATTTTTATAAATCTTGAAATAATACTCCCTTGATGAAGCTATTTTAAAGAATGAAAAGTTGCATCTTATCATTTTTTGCATTATGAAGACCTACCACATGTCAGACAGAATTGAAAGCTATTTTATTTTTTACCACATTTGAAAGACATTTTTTGGAGTTAAGCAATTTTTTTAGCTACTTTTCAGGGTGCATCTATCAATATTTTCAAAAAGAAATTGGCATCTATGTTTGCTTACCATTGATAGAGAAACAATGCTGTTCACCATCTGCAATGAGTCAGTTTTAAGTCCGATGTCATGATCATATTTTTGTTTCATAGGAAAGACAAAGATTAGTATATGTTGTATGGTCTTTCAAAAAAGTCTTGAATAAATATATAAATGAATTGACCCGTATTTCCAGCTTCCTTATCTTGGTGGATATTACTTTTTGTTTTGGCACAGGATAGAGGAAAATATATATTTTATTTATTTTTTTTTCTCAATCTTCTTCATGGCTGTGATATGAAAACTTCTTCAGTATGAATTATACTATGTGATTGCATTTATCTTGATAACATGTAGCTCAATACACAGAAATGTGCTACTTATAGGGTTATTGTGTTGCATTAAGGGTAGACTTTTATTTATCTTTTCAATGGATCAAGGAAATTTTAACTCATTAAGACAACTTTAATACTCCTTTCTGTATGTTTTCGGCTGTTCATTTTTGCAGCTACCATCTATAAAACGCCTACTTTTCTCACCCTTTAGTCTTCACACATACATCAGTAAATTAACATTTCCTATCATTAACCTTCATAAAATTACCCAGAAATAATTTTTTATTTCTAGAAGAATTTTTGAGTGAAGTTATCCAGGAATTCACACAATTCCAAGGAAGTTAACTAGTGCCACAAAATAATTATTCCTCCAATCATAAACAGGATGCTTTCAATGCTTCTCTCATATTTTCATAGGAAGACTGATACAAATTAGTGATAACTAGACCAGTAACCATAATATTGAAGATGTATGGTATAAGTTCTTTGGAATCAATCTAAAATGTTTCATTATGTACATATTTACAAACAAATTTAAGATGATCAATAAAGACTGGATACTGCCCATCCTTGCTTACTTTTAAAAGTATGAGTGTTTTTTGGCAACAATCTTGTATTTAAGGAACTGAAAACCAATGAGAGTTATTGCCAGCAAAATTATATCACAAAGAATGATCTTTGAAGAGGTATCACTGAATATCCAAGACTGAAAGCATGGTTTGTTTTTATCACTTCTCTATTAAATCTCTCTAACAGCAAACAGAATGAAAGCCAAGAATGGATGATGTTTCACACAGCAAAAGAGTTAAATTTGATTTAGAGCTACCAGATGTCAAATAATCCAACCAAAAACCCACTTTTAAAATTATCATGTATACTTTTCCATAATTAGAAAAACATTTATGCCATTAACTGATTTGTCATGAATTTCTCAAATAAAATTAAGCTAATTTCACTCTAGTATTAAAATTACAGTACTGGCTTCTCTTAAATAATCATTTTATTGGAAATTCTTGCCTTCACAATGCAAACAGTGAAATTTAAGAACTACAGGATGTGTTCTACATCTATAACAGCATGTTTAATTCACTACAAAGTACTGAGTATAAATCCTAACTTATGCTCATTGGCTCACACCTTTAACTTACAAGTTTATAATTACAACTCTGGAATGGTAATTTGGTTATTTGAGTAGGGCAAGCAAAAGGATATTTGTCAGTATCATAAATTCATTACACAACAAATTTCATAACATGAATTAATTCTTTGGGGATACCTGACCCAGCCTTTTAAATGAATATATGTACATAACCTCTTAAACCACAAACTTTAATACAATCATAATGCGATCACATATTTTTCATGTTTTCTCGATTAATCACACCTTGACTATGTATGAATGAAAGTGTTCTATGGCTACACATATCAAGATTAAAAATAAGAGGGAATCGCAGGTACATGTTGGAACAGTCAAAATTATTCTCAACTACTCTGAAATGTGTGCACACAAGCGTGAGATATGTAGAGTATGTTGAAAGCCAAATAATAATAAAAACCTTGCAGTGGCACTGAAGCTTTAAAAGCTTCACGGAAGATTTTTCATGGACAAAATCAGTTCCCTTGACAATGGTGAAAGTGAACACGACTCTTATTCTTACCCAAGAGAACATGCACCACACCATTATAGAAACATGCATTTTTAACCAGAAACTACTAAAAATCTCATTGCCCTATATCAGCATAGAGGCAAGGATTTTAATCACGCCAAACCCTCTGAAACCTTATCTGTAACTTAAAACTCCAAAAATGAGTATAAATACATGAACAGAGAATCATTCATTGAAAGTCAGTCCTTTCTGGAAAGTAGTTGTAAAATTGTACAGAAAAAGAAATTGGCATTGAATTCTTTCATAGCCTCAAGCTCAATATCTCACACCAGACAAAACCTCTCAAGTAATTTTCCCCAAATCGAGAGTATTATGAAATCCTCATCTTATACACAATGACGAACACACAATTTTATGCATTTAGTGTTCTAAAGCACAGAAAATTAGAATAATAGTTAATGGTGAGATTATATTAATACAGCTGGCTTGTTAGAAAGGGTGATCTTTTAAGACATCAGGTTGACAAAGCCTCTGACATGAAATGTTAGCAAATACAAATGGAAAGACAAGCAGCAAAATACATCTTTATGATATTTTTATTACTCCACAATGTGCATTTATGGCATTATTTGAACTTTGGCTAAAATTGTAATATTGCAAAAAATACAAAAAATAAACCAATTGCACAATATAATCTAATTTTCAAGAGGTGACCTCTTCTCTAGGAATATGTATTATACCTTTTCAATTACAATGAAAGTTTTAGGTAATATTTTTGCTAAAATATCAAGTCACAGCATGCAACATTGTTTTATTACAGAAGCAATAGGCAAAGCAACATTTTTGAGTTGTATGTTACTCATATCCTTGTTACTTTAAATAACATTTACTGCACAAAAGGCAAAGAAATTACCTGTAATACTTCTCCATTAGAAATGTTGGTGCTATTAATGCAATAGTGTTGATTTAGGAGATATTAACAATGGTATAAATACATAACTGTGGTAACAATTAGTTTCATAGTAACAGAATGTGACACAGGGATAATGAATTCCAAGGAAATGTTATTACTTAAGTTGTTAATTTGCAATCATTAATTTCATCAATACAGAGGGAAGCACAGACTATAGTATATATCACTCTCCATTTGTTTTCTATTCCAGAATATCTACACATAAAACAATAAATTAATCACAACACAAACTATGAATCATATTATCATTAGAGGATAGATTCATTACAAAATGATTTGCCGGCCGTACGGTTAAATGATGCAGGTTGTTTCAAAAGAATTTCAGCAGAACCAAAACCAAATAATAAATAGATTTTTAGTTGAAAAACTGTATTTTTCAACATATCCAGGCATAATTTATCTATTATGTAATATCACAAAGAAACAATGATTTACACGTAAGGGGTGAAATGTCTGTAGGAGTGAAGAAAGGACTCCATGTTTCATGATCACAAAAATTTTCAGGACTAGTAACATAAAACACAAAATTATTAAGCAAATTTGATAGTACAGATAAGAAGTAGCTGTCTTAAAAAAATAACTGAATAAACTGATTTAAAAAAGATTTAATTGAAGATGGAAAATAAAAAAGTAAGGCAAAGGTGAGCTATCATATTTCCTCCATACTAGGTGCATTGCCTACACAACTTCACATGCTCATAAACTTTCATATGATGAACATATATAACTGAATTCCTAAATGAACAATTGTAGTAAGGCTCTTTGAATAAAAATCATTACACATAAAATATAGCTCTTCACCATTACTCTGTAAGTGTGTTCAACCTGCAAAGTATTTCAACTCACAAATGACAAATAACTAAAGATTTACTGAATTTATAAGAAAACCTACTAACTTGAATTAACCACTGATGGCTCACTTACTCCTGAAACCTATCAAAGATTTCCTTTCCAATAGAAAATCAATAAATACTTTATCGACTTGAGGTGCACCATAGAAAACCAGCACCTTACCATTTGAGCCCTTTCTCCTGCACTACCCTTTCAAATTAAAAGTTCAAAACAAAAAAAGTTAATTGTAAGCAATTTTCTTCTTTCCTTGGTTAGGAGGTGTTTGGATGTTTTCATCTGTGCAACAGGGCAGATGCAGGAGGGAATATAGAAGTCAGTCACTGGTAACAGTGGGAGCATTAAAGTTTAAACTGAACCACTGTTAATTCAAAACAAAGAAGCAGTAGAGGCCCTGTTTGTCCTCTTCCTCCCTTTCCTTTTAAGGTTGCTAACACTGGAGGGCACCAGCAGGGATTCAGGCCAATGATCGGCAAGATGTGAAAACAGCACTTAGCGACATTCCCATACTTTAACTGTCTGATCCACAGAGCCAGTTATGACAAAGGGGTGGGTCTTGTGGAAATCTGCAAAAGAAAGACAGTTGAATAAAAGATCAGAGGAGAATCACATTTTAGACAGGCACCTATTCATCCAGGGGTAAATATCAATTAAAAAATATACCAAAGATAAGACCCAATTCATGTCAGACTTTCTCACCACTATTTGCCACTAAGATGGGAAATACAGGATAATTATTTACAAAGATGGGAATTACATTCCTACAAATCAACCTACAAACAAAATTTCATTTTTCTCTTTATTCTCAAGTAAAGAAAGTAGTTTTCATGGCTCAATAAGATTTAAGCATTTGAAGTATCTTTTAATTGATAAGAAATAACTAAATATCCAAAGCAGCTTCCAAGAATGTGACATCTGTGAATTTGTAGAGCAAATTAAGACTGTTTAATTCTTACTCCTTTAAATGACACCCATCCTGCTTCATGGAGCATCTTAATAAAGTTCACTGAGTTATTATAACAATTTTAATTAAGGGAAACCACACTTCTCTATACATTTCTAATTATTTAATATGGCACTACATAATTTATTGGCAGGTTTTAATACAGAGAATGGGGTCCAACTAGCTTAAAGTAAATATTGACGGACTTTTTCTTCCCTCCAACCAAAATTCACTCAAACAGTCTCTTAAATACATATACACTCATGTTTCGAATGCAAGAAATACCCTAAAGCTAAATTTTTCAGAAAATAACTATATGATATTTAATGAGTCTACGGCAATCAAATCCCTTTTTCTGAGGAAATAAAAAAGTTAATCATCAAGGGATAATCCTTAGGAATGGTTAACCATGGAAGAATTGTATTTGTTTACATTAAGCTTTAATTGTTATCACAACATCTCAAATTTCTACAATGGCTGTATCATCCAACAAATTCTACTTTTAATATGGATCTTATAACTGAGGTCCTAAATGTTATCAGAACATAGGAGGGACAGCACTATCCAGCCTGAGGTCTCTTAAACCATAGAACAAATACAATACAGTAACATGTACTGGGCTATTGAAGAGGAAGTCTTTTATTCAGTTCATTGCTTCTTTGTAGAGAGCCATATCTTTTTATTTGCACATTAATTTATTATGCGAGTCCTTAACCAGAGCTTTATTGAAATCTTAAGAAGTTGCTTCAAATTGTCTGCATATTTCAGAACATTGTGAAACAAATAATGCATGATTGCATCTTATGAAAACTATGGAGAATTCTGTATCTTAAGTTGGAAGTCAAACACAAATGCCATTAAGGAACTAATGATAATATATTTGCCAATCAATGACATTAGTAAGAGACCCGTAATTCACTGGATCTTCCCTTACACCATTCTTGAATACAGGAATGTATTTGAAACTGACCAACTTTTGGGGAAACTGTGTTCGCCATTATTTCTGGGAATAAAAGAAAAATAGATTTGAAGAGGAATACTAAACCTAAAAACAATTTCAGCAGAGTTTTTTATGCTATTCAACATTTCTAGTCATGTACACTTTCTCATTCATGGAGTAGCAAATTTTGACAAAATAAAAAATGACTCAAATATGAATATTTTACCAATCATCTAGCAAAAAATTATGATGAAATCTATGACTTAGAACGCGGGGAATTCTAGTTGTCCTTTAATACAAAAAACTTCAGAAATATTATTTTTTGCCTAAAAAATGCCAATCTTGAAACTAAAAGCATAAGACTGAATGAAATGGTCCAAACTCAATATTAAAAAAATTAAACTATTCTTATTAAAAGAAGAGTAAAATGATATTATAATTACTTACCAACTGAAGTGCAAAAGTGTTGATGTGCTTCAAGGGTTTTCATGCAACGCTTGTTGCGAAGATCCCACACCCGCAATGTTTTATCATCACTGGCACTGACAAGGTACTTTCCACCAGGATGGAATGCAACGCCTCGCAACCAGTTGTCATGGCCCAACAATGTGAATAAACACAATCCAGTGGCCACATCCCAGAACTATGTAGTAGAAAACCAAATACCCTTATGAAGATACGATGTATCTGAATGTCAACATGAGTACTTTCGCTGGAGAAACATGCAGAATTTCCATTATATGACTAAAACCAGTTATTAGTGGGATAATTTTCAACCCAGAAATCGGCGAACAAAACATATGGTAGCACATAAAAGTGACTAAAAACAAACCTTGATGGTTTTATCTCTGGATCCTGAAGCAAGGAATGGTCCTGAGTGAGCTCCCTTCTTGTTATCAGCTCCAGCTGCCTCATTGATGGCTCCGTTGGCACTGTCTGGTGCCCATGCCACACACTCTACCACATGATCATGGTCCCGTAATTCAGCCTAAAATAGATAAAAATGACTATGTGATGCAAAATCTGAAACTAGCATAGTGCGCTAGCTTCTACAAGATTTTCTTGATCCTCAAGCCTTGATGATTCAGGTGATATCATGAGCTGAAAAAAATTATCTCAGCTTGAACTCAAGGATTTAGCAAAGTGGAGGATTTATCAACTTGGTGTAGGTTCATTCCATTGCAAATTGTGTTTTATTTTTCCAAATCAAATCTAAAGTACCCTTACATGTTATAAATTACTAAAAGTTAATTATTTTTATTCACAAGCAAATCAACATAAGTGATAGATTTATTGAGCATTTTGATAGCATGTTCCAGCTCTAACTGAACTATTTTTGCTGCTCTACTTGAATGAGTACAAAATTTTTGTCTGATATATCTTTGTTAAAGAAAATTTTCCCACACTTATTTTCATTTGTTCAAGAAATAGAGATAATCATTTTAAAATTTTAATGATCAATTAAGTGTCAAATATGGAAAATTATACAAAAATTGAAAAAATAACCCAGTTATCCTGCCTGTGAGGAGTGAGGTGCAAAATAATTTGATAGCTGAAGGCTGAAGTTGTGCACTGCAATGGGAGTAACAAAACACAAGTAGACAAATAGCGCAAGGCAGTAAAAAGGTCGAGAAATTACACACAAAAGGGTCAATGCCATATATAAAGCCTGATTGACCTAACAACTTATCCCATTATTTGTCTGATCAGACACATTAGTTCATCCAAATAATAGTATGTAGATAGAGTTTGACAAGACTGGAAATTGGACTGGATGGTTGAAGAATAAGTGACTCAACTTCTATGAAACAATAAGATGGCACATGTAAACCAAATTGTTCTACTTTATCCTCCTAACTTCAGTTAACACCCTCTTGCAGAGTGCATAGTACCTAATTACTGTTAACTTTTACAAGTTGCTACTGGGTTGTGCAGTAGGTTTTGTCGTTCGATAAGAGATGGCGCTGTTAGGTTTGTTATATATTTGTCTAAAGATCGAGCTACTTTTTCATGAACACACTTGTAGTTTCACGTAGATTTGTCAACTCATTGTATATTTACAGCTGTTCAAAGTTGACATGTCAGTATTTTTTTACAATGGAAAAAATTGAACATCATGCAGTGATAAAATTCTTATTTTTGGAAGGTGCAGCACCAAAACAAATTAATGAATGATTGTTAAAAGTGTATAAGGACTCTTTACCTTCAATTAGAACAATAGAAAGATGGGTTGCTGAGTTTAAACGTGGTCATAGAAGTCTTGAAGACGATCCATGTGAAGGACAGCCAAAAAGTGTATCAACGCCAGAAATTGTAGCAAAATTACATGATATGGTTTAGGAAGACCGTCGATTAACCGAAAGAGGTTAGTAGAAGCCCTAGGCGTCTCTTTAGGTAGTGTGAGCAATATTTTGGCTGAAGTTTTGGGTTTGAGAAAGCTGTGTGCACAAGGTGTTCCGCTAATAATGGAGCAAAAGCACATTCGGATGAGACTTTCTCAGCAACATTTGGAGCGTTTTAGAAAGAACAAAAAGGACTTTGTACGTCGTTTCATTACCATGATCCTGAATCAAAACAAGATGCTATGTGGTGGGAGGGAGAGGTGTGAACCCAGTTCTTCGGCTCCGAAGCGAGTTAAGGTCTAGAAATTGACCAAAAAGGTGTTAGCATCAGTTCTTTGGGATGCAAAAGGAATTTTCTTCGTGGATTACCTCCAAACTGGTAAAACAATGAATTCAGGTTATTAAGTATTGTAACCTTTTAGACCACCTAGATATAAAAATTCGTGAGAAAATACCCAGTTTACAGAAAAAAATATAATTTTTCTTCAAGACAACGCACCCTCTCACAAAGCTCAAAAACCATCACGAAAATCAGTAAAATAAAGTACGAATTGTTGCAATATCCACCCTATTCGCCAGATTTAGCTCCCTCTGACTTCTGGCTATTCTCACATCTCAAAAAATTCATGCGTGGAAAATGATTTTCTTTGAATGAAGAGGTAATAGAAGCCGTGGAAGCATATTTCAACAGTTTTCCGGATTCTCGCTTCAGGGATGGAATCCATAAATTAGAAGATCACTGGAACAAGTGTATTTGAAGTTCAGGGAGATTATATTGAATAATAAAATGTATTTCAAACCATCAAATGAGTTTTTTTTATCGAACAAGAAAACTTATTGAACAACCTAGTACATAACATGCTTTTGTCAAACACCTTGATTTATGAGAGAACCATTTAAGACTTCATACACTGATAAATGAAAAAAAAAATACAGAAGCATCTCACGCATTTGGATAGATGATTCAAATTAGAAAAATCATCAGATAACTAATTGGATTTGTGTAGATACCTTCAAGATCGCACAAATTACTGGAACGATTTATAACACCAATGAGAGTGTGATAAATTGTAAGGTGTAAAACACACTTAAAAGAATTAGTTTTTGCATTATTTGTAAGAAACAGCAAAATAAATTAGTAGCCCCACAATTAGAGGAAAATATGTAAAAAAAGCATTCACCTACCAGTTATCTATCATCTCTTACATTTTACTCTAATTTCAGAAATTCCAGCCTACATCTAGCATAAATTTCCCTGAATGTCAGAGCCAACTGACTGTTAAAAATAGGGAGTCAGAGAAACATGACGTCATCAGTAAATTTGAATCACAAAGCTCATTTCCCGTGAAAATTTTTCCTTATTTCAATGATAAACAATAATATTGGAATACATCAGCTAAATGACACTATGGTGAACCTTACTGACCTTGCATTCCTTAGAAGATGTGATCCAGATTCGTATAGTTTGATCATTAGAACAAGAAGCAATCAAAGATCCATCCATATTCACTCTGACCATTCGCACCCATTCCCTGTGTCCTGTGAATGTCTTCGTACAATACCTGTCAAAAAGAAAGCAAATCCCACATGATCAATAATTCATAGCAAAATAATTATATAAAAAAGATTCCGGCTCATAAAACCAAAACCTAGCACATTTCAGGCATATTAAATCATCTTGACTAATAAGATTAATGTTAATCCTAAGGATTTTATTTTCATGATTACTGAAATTGTAAAATTTAAAAATATTTCCACCAGGTATGCTGAAAAAACCTAATACATTCATGCCATACATTTGGGAATTGCAAACCTCCATTTGCACCATTATATTATCCTGGAAAACACTGCAATTAACCATCAAAAGTTACTGACATACATGAATGTTACAGAAAAATCATGATACAGTTCTTCACCTTTGAACAAGTTGCAAATCACTTTACATCAAAAAAGGCAAAGACAAAAATCTTTCTAATGTTACAGTCAATTAACTCAGAAAAAGGAAAAATATGCTGCAGCTAAAGTAATGAATTTGAGTACAAATCTCTTTCTTTATATAGAAAATGTTTAACATATGGTGAGATTGTTTAAAATGCTAACAATCTGAACATAAAATTACTTAGAAACATTATCTTAGAAACAAAACTCTTCAACTAGTATAATTTTGCCACCTAAACAAGATTTTTGCATTCTTTTCCTTCAAAATAATCTACTACAGCAGCAGCAAATTATGTAAAATAAAAACGTGAAACTACTTTGCAAATATTCTGTAAGACTTAGCATTAAAAAATATAGTAACTGGAAAAGCCTTAATGTTGGCTATTTACCACTTTCANAAAGCTGATGATAATAAGAATCAGTTTAGCAAGATGTTCAACTTCTGAAAACATCACAAAAGTAGGTGTATTCATAGTCAAAGGAGTGTTGACTGTGATAAAAAGCATTTGGTTTTAAGATAAATAAGTTATGTAACGACATGAACAAATTTATCCTATAACATCATACATTGCACAGTCATTTCTCCAAAGTTCCTCATCAGCTTTCAAGTGCCTGAGAGGGGGGTTTGAAGAGAGAGAGAGAGAGAGAGAATTAAGAGGCAAACTTGCAGATAAACTGGTCCAGATTACACATACAAGATTAAGAATCGGCAATGAACAACATGCAACCTAACCCAAGGACATAGGTCCATGGCTTCCTTTTCTTTCCACAGGAACTAATTTAGCCCAATTCAATTTCACACTGTCGAAGAAATTGAATCAACAGTCAGAAAAACTTGGACTGCTTTGAAATCAAATTTACAAGTTTATACTACAGAAAAAGCTTCTTAATACTGCAGTGTAATTAGAAAGACAAAAATGCCTTTAAAAGAATAATGTATATAATTTAACCTTGTCTTTCTTCCAGAATTTCAATTACAGATAAATTACAGTATATATTTGAAGAATGGAAGATCTAAATATGATTCATTTAAACTGAATGTTTTTCTTTTAAAAAAATTTTAGGTTTTTACAGGATGAGATTAATGTTTTTCAGAAATTATCATCATTACAACTCCTAAGATAGACTAAAATGTCACTTGGAGAGTGATTTTTCAAAATGTATATAGCTACACTTCCCCCATGAACCATGTATTACAGAAGATGCACAGAGCTACTGAAAATATTTTATATTTATCAGACCATCATTCCAGAGCATTCTACATTTATACAGCAAATCAAATAATTTCTAATACTTCCTTTACAATTCATATAATATGCTTAAGAAAAAATAGCGCTAGTTCAAGTTATTTCGTCAACACACATCGGTGAAACCCTCATAGACTCATTATATTGGATTATGCAAAGACTTAATTTAAAAAGATCATGCACAAGCATACCTAAAAGCTTCCCACTCTGATCAAATGCAATGTCCTGCACAGAATCTGTATGTCCTTTCAGAGTTCTCTCATATTCTCCTGTTTCAAAATCCCAAATCTTTATAGAAGCATCTTCACTAGCTGATACCATCACACTGAAAACCGGATGAAAAACCACCTATTCCACCAAGAAAAAAACACAGAAGCAAGTAAACATAAGGCAATTTAATACATTTTCATTAGTTTTAAAACAAAATTACTTTTCAATTTGAGACAACCACAGAACAAGAAAATAAAATGATGATCACTTACTCTACACAATGTTACACAAAATTAGAAACAACCACATTCTTCAAAAGTAATTAATCAACTAAGATTTGAAATTTTTAACCACTGATATTCCAGATGGAAGATAAAAATTGTTTCACTTCTCAAATAAAGCTAAGAAAGCATCAAATAGATAACATTTGAAATCAAATGATGCAGATGATGCATGACTTGCATTTAATATTAAAGGCTCAATAAATATCCCGGACAAAAGCTTACCTAGGAACAGAAAACGTAAATATCTCTAACACATTTTATAAATGAGAGTTCAACTATCAACTCAAATATAAAATTTACACCAAATCAACTAAATTAGTAACACTGGTGATTTAATTCTCACATACAGGTTACCAACTTCCCAATACTTGTAATAATTGCACTTGCAGTAATAACCACAGATTTAAAAAAATATCAAGTAAATGACAGGTAAAATTATATGAATAAGGACAAACCATTAAATGTTGTAAAATTATTAACTTAAGTGAATAAAAAATCATATTCTACTTATGATGGAAGTCTAAAGATACAAATCAGTGTAAGTTCAGTGAACTCCCTATAATCTAGGCTAATAACTGGGAAAAGATGCATGAATGATCAAAAAACATAAATAATCTAAACTTTCACTTTTATTTCCCTTTATTTTCATTAAATACATAAACAATTCATTATTATCTGCACACATTAAGATATTTCTTCACCAGACCACATATTTTAGCAGCGATCATTTCATTGTAGTTGTATTCTCATTGAAAAATGCCTTGCATCAGTCCTGATTTTATTATAATACAAAACTGAACTGAACTTTGAAAAAAGTGAAAAATATACATTAAATTTCATGCATTAATATTCTGCAAAATGAATAATAGCAGATAATGAGTTAACTTTAGTCTGAATGGAAAATGAGTAAACTAAAGACAGTAGTTAATAAATATTTAATATTAATAATAATAATCAGGAAAAATATTTTTCAAATAAAATTATAGTAGAAAGTAATTGCTGAATGAGAATACAGGAGATAAAAGATCACTCTTTTGCACTGGAAGTTCATGTCATAGTGTCTGTATAAATTAAATCAAGGATGTTATTGCTTATCTACTATTTTAAAAGTGTAAGCATTATTTAAATCTTATAATAGCTTAATTTGAACTAACCTGAGAAATCATCTGAAGCCATCAATTTAAAGACAAAATTAAACCAATACTAAGAAAAAGTAATTTACACAGGGTTAGGAAACTTCTTTCTTCTTAGGACTGTACACAATTTGAATTTTAAGATTGCATACCTTAACAAGTACCACACACAGCTATTCTACTAAAAAAATTAAGGTAATTATCAAATAAATGAGTGTGTGGAAACTTCTGCAATACATACTGTAGAAGACTGAAGGTTCCTTCAACAACAAAGGTGACCTAGAAATGAAAGTAATATGTTTAGGAATGTGTATATCTGTTAATAGATAAATTGACAAATAAAACATCCAATGCAAAATGGAGAAACTGCATCCCTGCCAATAAACTTACAAGGAGAAGATTATTATTTGGTGAAACAATACGTTTCAGTGTCTTCCAGATAACAATCAATTACTACACTCATTAAATATTTACAACAGAGCTTCTCAGCTTGTGGCCTGGAAGAACGTTCCTGGAATGTCACACAATAACCTAAAGTAAAATACACTCTTAGTTTTACATTAGTCATTAATACATAGGTGTAAAGACCTGTGTAAAAGAAAAAGAAAGTTATAAGTAGAAAAAAATCAACCACTGAAAAGTAGTAGTAGACACTGACACACAAAAGATGAAGATGATTTCCGGGAAATGAAAAATAAAGATAAGCTAAACTCTCCAGCTATCTGTTATACCTAAAAGCAGGTAGTACTAAAGCTGATGATAATAAGAATCAGTTTAGCAAGATGTTCAACTTCTGAAAACATCACAAAAGTAGGTGTATTCATAGTCAAAGGAGTGTTGACTGTGATAAAAAGCATTTGGTTTTAAGATAAATAAGTTATGTAACGACATGAACAAATTTATCCTATAACATCATACATTGCACAGTCATTTCTCCAAAGTTCCTCATCAGCTTTCAAGTGCCTGAGAGGGGGGTTTGAAGAGAGAGAGAGAGAGAGAGAATTAAGAGGCAAACTTGCAGATAAACTGGTCCAGATTACACATACAAGATTAAGAATCGGCAATGAACAACATGCAACCTAACCCAAGGACATAGGTCCATGGCTTCCTTTTCTTTCCACAGGAACTAATTTAGCCCAATTCAATTTCACACTGTCGAAGAAATTGAATCAACAGTCAGAAAAACTTGGACTGCTTTGAAATCAAATTTACAAGTTTATACTACAGAAAAAGCTTCTTAATACTGCAGTGTAATTAGAAAGACAAAAATGCCTTTAAAAGAATAATGTATATAATTTAACCTTGTCTTTCTTCCAGAATTTCAACTACCAAAATGATCACCAGGGGATTGTCAAATATTTTTTATCCATCTCTTCACAAACTTAAGATAATATAATAATAATAATTTGGTGAAATAACTTACATATTAAGAGAGCATTGAGATAACAGGAAGAGGGGAACATTTTTAATAATGGTATAACGTGATTACTCCTAAATTTTTGGACTAATCTACCATACCTTAGTGACTGGCGCTCTATGCCCTGTCAGAGAAAATTTCTCAGGTGGTCTTGGAATCCATTCTGCTGGAGATCTTTTTCCACGAGTAGGTGCACCTTCAATATATTCCTTTTCTGCTTCTGATAGCTTTGTTTCCATCTCCATAACCTAAAAAAACACCATTTTAAAGAGACTTTGCTCAACCAGAAATATGCAATCAATAAGTAATCATAGTCCATTGATATTCATTTTTAAGGTAAAATGCCTGAAAGAATATTTGATAGTATCAAACAAGTTGGAAACCTATCATAAATGTTTTAATCAAACCTTTTTCTGCAGACGGATAACTGAAGTCCATTTCTTTTCCAAAAGACCCCCATATTTCCTTTCAATGTCTCCTGATATATCAGCTTCCTTCTTAAATGCTTCTAAGGCACTCACATAACCATTACTTCCAAGATAATCTGCAATGGCCTTGTTCCTGTGGACAGTTTATACAGAGTTAAAAAAAACTGCTGAGATTGATAACACTAATGCGAAGAAATAACAAGGGCATATGAATAAAGAAAGATCAAGTCCCTAAAAGACTTTTTAAGTAATAGAGAGCATTCTATCGACAGTACCTTTATCGCTTTCTCTCCCAATACCATAGCCCGAATGAACTTTCTCTTCATCTACATTGCAAAGAATGCATTAAATTTTGCTCAATGTACAGATTAATAGATTACTTCCTTATAGAAAAATTTAAATTTCATTTAATCAAAAGTATTCACAGTGAATTGGTTTTATTACAGGATTTAATATGAGAGTAATGGCAACCAATGGAAAAATTACTTAATTAAAGGCATAGAAATGATAAAGAAGGCTATTCTATGCTACATAAAACTATGTATTCTATGTTAGCTATGGCTATAAAAAAATTGAAAATTTTTGGAACTCTTAGGAGCATAAGGGAACTTACTAAGGGAAGGAATATTTATATTCTCATTAAACGGTGTGTATTACAGTTACTCACAGCCACAGGCATGTGAGCAAGATGTGATGGATCCCACTGCCCAAATCTGCCCCATTTTGAACATAGCCCAGCTTAAATTTTGAAAATAGTTTTGTTGCTCTATGAGTAAAATTGCTCATGTAATTATCTTAGAGTTGAACCTAAATTTTATACTATCTGGCCTTTTCCTAAAAATATTATATAATATTGTATTATTGTCATTCTAATTGCGGCATATACTGATTAAATTCATCACAAATACTTCAGTATTAGAAAAAGAGAGGATAAACTAAAAGTTTTTAACCCTTTCACTGCTCTTGTAGTATGTAGACAATTGGCTTTTATTGTTTGTTTTGCATCATGTAGTCTGATTTACACACTTAATGAAAATTAATGATAAGAATATTATACTAATGAAATTGAACCATGCCTCAGGCAAAATATAGGCCTACCACTATAATCTGAGAAAGGTTCTATGCATAAGAAATTTTCAAAATATTTTTGGGCTTATTACTATATTGGAGGTTAAAAATCCCACTGGACAACACTGGGTAAAGAAAGGGAGTTAAAGATAAACGAGGTTAAGTATAAATGTTCCACTTACAGCTCCTCCCGCTGACGCTGAGACAACACCATTTTCATGATCCAACCTGTGGCAAGAAACTGATGTTGCACAGAGGAGCAAATAGCAGCTCAGTGACTGAGTGAAAAGACAGTAGCCCTGAGTCCACTGTCACCAGATCAACTCCCTCCTTTGGTCTGAGTTCGCTTTAGGGGAAAAGTGACACTCCAATCTGTAACAGTTCTTGTTCAGATCCAATGGAGAGCACTTAATTCATTCCAAAGGGAAGGCTGCCTCTCACTCCTCCATCACCTCCAGCTGGAAAATAATGAGGAGTAATGTCAAAGTGAAGGATGCTATATAAAAGAAACAGTTATATGTATTCAACTGATAAAAACAGTAGTACTAGATATAAATCACCATAAAACAGCAGCTCACAGACTCCAGAGGAATAGTGGCTTACACAGTTGCATAGCTAGGGGAAGGTTCAGCTGTTAAACCCCAGGGCCAAAATGGGTTTTAACATTTGATATTATAGGAGGTAGATTGTAACTGTTTAAATATTTAAAGTTACATAAACCACCGGTGACTCACAGATGATACATCAAATTAAAGGGGACTGTAAATTTAAATTTGATTCCATCTTTATTGTATTTAGGGCAGTTTGCCTACCCAGGAGTGCACGCAATTTTCCATTTACTCCATGGCTCATAAACCCCCCCAAAGGCAAATCCTGGCTCACATATGGAGTGTTTTGGGGGGCTGCGATATTAAGTTAATCTATTGAATGACTTAACTTACATTTTTAAGTATTAAATTCATTAAATTAAATATTAAATACCTGATATTACCTTACACTAACAACAATAGTCAATTAAATTTATTTCTATGGCTGAAGAGGGGGAGCAAGAAAATGAAGTCTTCCAGGGAGCATGGAGGGATACCAATAAAAAGCAAGCAGATAAGAGAAGCTCACAAGTTAACTGAGCTAAATAACTAAAGTAGTGAGCATTTGTAAGTGGCATAAAAGGTGCTGCGCAGCTGAGTATTGTTAGAACCCTCACAATTGTCAGTATGCAGAGTCAGTCAGTATCAGTAGCAGTTGTGACTACATTCATCCAATACAAAAATTTTAGTAGCCTCCATTTTAGAACAAAATGGTGTACATAGAAAGAATTTCTATTGAAATCTACCAAAAAATCATGAATGTCCAATTTACACAAAAACAACTTACAACCTGAAATGACCAAACCTCAAACTGAATATGGTGGGGTTACCAGTTAGCCAAGGGTGTAATTGATTCCCAGTAGGGGCCTGTGTGCAAAATGATACTAATTTTTGAACCACTTTTAACAACACTACTACAACTACTGAGCATGGTCGTAAGTTGATGACTAACTGTATATAAGAATTGACAAGTACTGAGCCATAAGTTAGATGTATCAGAAAATTAAAGATTGATTTAACACATTCATCAAAATCAAGCAAAGAATCATCAAAGGATTGATTAAATTCCAACAATTTTAGTTGCCTTACTTAATCTATAAAGAATATGGCTTTTTTCTTTGAATAATTCCATGAATGCTTCTTCCAAACATTACATGAGAACACCCTCCAGCACTTGATAGGGTGACATACTAATATGACATCTTCTGCAAATGTAAGAATTTAAGTTCAAACGAACTGAAAATGTTACATAACATTTTACTTCAAATGTTCAATTTACGTTACATGAATGACTAAGGGCATAACACAAATAACAAAATTTTAACTGAAGCTTTTGAATTATATAATTTTTTCATTGGACCTAATAATTGTCTATTTTAGTCTATTGTAGCATAATCACCACTGAATTTCAGCATATCTGAATCGGCAAAGGTTGATACTGATCAATAATAATTACAAGTTTCTCACACAATACGTCAACATCAATTTTTCTGGATTTATTATTAATATTTCCATAGTTTTCAAAACTGCATTCAAGAAATTACTTAAAAGGCGATTACAATTGAATACTGAAACCACTTTTAGCCTAAGTAGAAAAGATAGAGAATTGACTATTTCCTATCAGCCTATTGTAGGTAACTCAAAATATGTCTTTTGCAAGCTAAAAAAGTAACAAGCATGTAGAAAATTATAATCAAATTTTTAAAAATCAACCCGGATGCCTTAAGAATCAAACAGCAAATAATAACATAAATTAATATACATCCTAAAGTATCCACCAACAAAAAAGATTTATAAGCAATGTCTTCAGTTTTATTAATAATGATAAAAATATGAATCAGTGGCAACTGCTGAGCAACTAAGAGTCAATTATTTGAACACGAAAATATGGCTTTCCACCAACAAAAACCTTGAAAAAAACACTGCTAAGATGAAATGTACACACATCATACTGATGGGTCCTTCATAAAAATAAATTTTATTTCAAAGCAGTACTGACAACTGAATCATCAAATATGATCAATGCGTATAATCTACAGAGGAGGCCGTGATATTGTGGAAATTCATCATATAAAACAGATGTATACTTTTTCCACAGAAAATTTATTAGCGGAACTAATAAATTTATTATGTTCCGTTAATAAATTTTCTGTGGAAAAAGTATACATCTGTTTTATATGATCTATGCGATAACTTTCAGTTCACATTTTCATCCATTGCTATGCATATGCTCATCTATCTTCAATTAAATCAAAATATACACACAACTCTGAGGTTATTTTACTGATATTGCTCAACCATAATGAAAAATTAATATTTATAAGAAACTCAAACATATAAGACCTTCACATAATTTGTACTAATGAATTCAAGGCTCACAAACGTCACTGAAAATCTAGTAAAGAATATTCAACCATCCATTCAAGGAGAACCAACAACAAGAACCTCCAAATCTCACAAGCCAAGTTCCATTAATCATAGAGAATGAATTCTAAAACAACTCAGCAGTAGTAAATGCTAAACTAAAATTTGAAGGTACAACTGTTACACAGAAACTGCAGTCCACATACGTGACAGATGTACATCAATCACACTCTCAGACATTAAATTGAAGTGTGAATGTAGTTTCATTTTACACAAATTTCCTGACTCTTAGAAAACTCTTAAAACCTTGATCTTATTTTTAGATAGTAAAAATTAAGATTTTGAAAATAAAACACTGAAAAAAATTGATCTGTTTAAAAATCATAGAGCCTTCTATTAACTTTCACTCAAAAATATTGATTACAACAAATTATCCAGTTTTTTCTTTATGAGTTGGTAGTAACCATCAGAAAATGAGCAAATATTATGTTACAAACCACTTCATCTTGGCCTGATCCCTTTTATTATTATAGCTGAACAATGCAATCATTGGTTTACTGCCTTTCTCTAAGCCATCCAGACTTAATCCTATTGCTTAATCCCCATTTAAAATTCATTGTATGCACAATATTTTTTACCATACAAAATGAAGTTTATTTATTAATCTACCGCTAAAATTGCAATCAGCTTAACACCATAAAAGGAGTAGAAGGCAATTAGCACATTTAAGAGAACAAAAATGGAAATTCTATTTGGTGATAGCTAAGTAATAAGAGAAATATTTGAATGGTGCTCCAAAAAATCCAAACTCTCCTTGTCAGGTACTAACCCTTACTTTATCAACTGGAAATTAGAAAAGTGCTAAAACTCCTCTTACTTTCCATATGTACATTACTAGCTCAGTGCTTCTTTTGTCTCAAGAAGAATGGCTGTATAAAATCATGGTAACATTTTCACCAAACTGTTGATTAGTAATACTTATTTTTTCCAAAAATTGTAATTTTGTCAAAAATTAAGCAAACCAAATTTCCTAGCTCAGCTTTATTTTACATCTAACTTGATAGAAGAACTTATTAATCAATAATGGCTATAAAAACTACAATAAAATGAATTGTCTCTGTACCATGGCCTACACCTTTCTGCTAAACAGCAAACTACATGTTCAATCATTTAAATTTTGCAAGGATTCAAATATAGTAAATTAAGAAGACATTGCAGAAAACTTATGTGCTTAAAATGTAATAAAATGCATCATAACTGCTTGAGGAACTAATACTTCTCATCATAATAACACACTGAGAAAATAATGGGGGCAATTTCTCTTATGCAAAACTGAACATTGTACTGAGTAAAAATTTTTGAGGTAGTTTTATTTCTGAAATTTTATCTGTGTAAGTAAAGTACCATGTGTAAATGGTTGTAATTACAACCACTGGTCATTATTAAGTCTTTTTTTTCGTGAAATAAGATTATTCCATATTATCAAAGATTTCTGGCCATACATCATGGAAAGGCAATGGAAATTAAGAACAAAACACTTTGCAAATTCCTCTATGTATATTTTAAGACTGCCAGTTTTACACATGGTACCAGTGTGCAATTCACCTGATGATAGCAATGTAAACAAAACAGGGGTCTTAAAACATACAAAGTGGGGTGGAAACTACAAAGTGTTTTGCTCTTAATTTTCAGGATTATTCCATGTAATGTCTTTTGTCATTAAAAACATCATACACATATTGCATGTTAAAGTCTATACTCTCATTTAGATATATTCTTGTCACTTCTACTATATCCTATACTTCCTCTCTAATAACAGAACTTAACATCTTATACAGATTTTAGGGGTATACCTAATACAAATCAGCAAGGCACTCACTCAGTAGCCCACTGTGCAGATGGACCTAGTCCAAGTCAGAAAAAAGGGAGGCAGTAAAAAGCATAGCAGGAATTACCCCACAAAAGGCCCTCATCTCCTCCTCTTTTTCCCCTCTCTTGGGATGCCTTCCTAATGTGAATTAGGTATAAATCCAAATGGGATCACACTATGGCCCAATTAGGACCAGCAATTTGACCAGCCTAAGATATATTAAAATCTGCTATATATGTGTTTCTACAAACATTGCAGATGCACTGCAATTATAACCATAAAAAGAAATTGTTGGCTTTTTGTCATTAGATCATTGTTACTTTAAGATGAGTATGGAAGTATTATCTCGAATTTCCTCATGCCTTTGCAATTTCCAGAACTGCCCACATCACAGAATAATTCAGGGTTTTTCTCCAGCATTACAATTAATAGCTGGAACATAATGCAGTTTTGTCCCTTTTTTATACCTTAGAATGTAACTCTAGAGGCATATTTAAGATACATATATCTAAACTTAATCACATAATACTAGAATGATTTTGTTTAGAATGTCGCCAATTCTGGTTATTCAAGCTTCTTTTATTTCCACAAATGCAAATTGTAACTCACATTATGATAACATTAGCTCCAGTTAATTTTTCTTAACCACATTTTTCTATTTAATTTTATCATCCATATTTAAATTCCAAGAAAGTTCTTGGATGCAATTATCTAAGATTTTCATTAGTTCTTCCAAATAATTACCTCTTTTACTGTTCTTATTCTAACACTTTCCACTTTGCTATGAATCATCTTAAATCAGTTCCATTCCTTACAGCAATACTATATTTCTTTGGTTGCTATAATACTTCAAAAATAATTGACAAAACCGTCAATTTTTCTATTCTCTGTATCACAGAGAAATCCCACGTTTTTACCTTCACTGCTTAATTCTAACCAGCTATGGGTAGAAACTAAACTAATTGTCATATTCAGTGTTCTGGACAACGATATTTTCCAAAAAATTTCTCTTCTCCTCAAAATGAAATACTCAAATCACCTATTGGAGACCACCGTCATTAGTAGGTATTTGAACTTCTATTATAAGTACAATCAGTTTTTGCATGTCTTCACGGGGAGAAGGTACAACTTACACATACAGAGGTCAGAAACCAATAGGAAAAACCAGGTTTTAAAGGGTGATTTCGAATGATTTTACAACACAGAAATGGAATCTCCAAAGAAAGTAAGATTCCTAGGAACCAATGATTGAGAAATAAGATAAAAACAAACATTTCTGCTTATACGAGAAGTGGTGTGCTTCATTACCGTATTTCATTTTTACACTTCTTCACATATTGACTTTTACTTCCTAACTGATTACAATGAAGCATTTTCAATGGAGGCATTGCATACAATGATCACACTCGATTCCTCATTACCTCAACAGCTGGTCCTCAATAAAGTAACTGTTACAAACAGTTGTTCGGAAAATTTTCCTCCTCCGAGGAAGGGGTATCGCTCGATGAGAATTCACTTGAAGTAATCGCTACTCGTTTAAGTCTTACGATATCTCTTCGTCGTTATCTTTATAAACTATTAGGAACTCCGAAGTTCAATCTTTGTCATCATTGAGTCGTTCGTAAAAAAAGATCGATGGATTGCAGCATTAAAGATACTATTACAATAGTACATATTGAACCAATATTTGAGATTTTACCTTCCACTGATGCTTTACTGAACAATACTGCAGTTAAGAGATGCTTGTTCAAATCGATAACGGTTATTCTACGCATTTCAGTGATAGCGAAATTTCTGAAATTCTTTCTTAGATATGCACATCCGTTGAGAAATTTCGAAAAAAAACGACCAAAATCAACTTACCAGACACCAAATGAGAGATAACTTTTGCGACGCAATCGATCGAATTTTACTGTATAAGGGGATAAAGGCAAGAAACGATAGAATTCCTTAGACATATGTTAATCAAAAACGATCATTTCTGTTCTAATTAAACCCGTAGAGATCCACAATCTTCAAATACAACACAATTCAGCGACCCAGTACCACACCTAAAATTCACACGACATCAGTACTCCAAGAGAGTTAACACGGAAGGCGAGAAATGTGAAGTGTGAATAAGTGAATGAAATACACTAAATTCTAGTGAGAAGAATATTCAAAATGATATCTCCTGAACACAGAAAGACAACAGTGCAGACCGTCATACGGCCTTGACACAAAACTAGAGGCAACAGAATGACTGCACCTTCTTCCAGTATTCCGATTTCCGAAAGTTGTCACTAATACAGGATCTGCAGTAACACAGAATTAGATTCTCATAATAACATGTATTGAAAAAGAAAAGAACGTTGAAGGTAACATACTGTCTATTGCGAGGTTTGATTTGAAAACAAGGTTTCAAACAAAACTACAAACAAATATACATAGGAACTTAAATTAATTAATTTTACTAAATGCGTTTAAGGATTTGGATAGTTACCACAGATAAATAAAAAGAAATATCTTTAATCTTTTCAAAGAGTTGTAATGTGAAAAAACATTCTCTGATTAATGTCAACATTAATATGAACTTAAAATCTGACAGTAAATTTTGTTGGCACTGAGTTTCCGAAATTTGGCTTGCAACCCTTAAAAATAAATCAATATCACGGCGATTCGCGTATATCTACTTTTCCGAAATGATATTAACATCAATATAATAGACTAACTACAAAAAACGACGTCGGGCACGTACGATATCATGACAATTCTAGGATAGCACAATTATATTTCACAAGAATGGTAACTGTTATAACAATAAAAATCAATTAGACAAAATAATTATAAATTCTAATCCCACCAAAAGAGAAATCTCTGTAGGCGGATACAATAAGGATCAGCCATTTTGATGAATATTGACGGATATATAAGAAAATTTCCATCCTACGATTCTACCCTGATGAATCTTTCAACAAGCACCCACCGCTGAAGCAATTCATAGGGAACCAAACGAAAAATAAATCAAGTAATCAAGTCTTACCGATCTAAAGAGGATAATGTGAGAATCCTTAATATTGTACTTCCATCCACTATCGACACAAAATTCAACTCCAAAGAAGAACTACGTAAGACGGAAATTTTTGCCACCATCCCACTGTCGGTGACGCAGTGGCTATAATTTGTGCGCCACCACTGCGGATTGTGAGAACTAGGTTTTCCCAGCAATTAAGATCACTATAAGCACGAGTAATGACTAAAGGCGAATGAATATAATGCTCAAATCCTTGCTTCGGTTTAAATTTATTTTATCGTGTAGAAGGCAGAATGTTGCATTTTATATCGCTCTCGCCTCAACTAACGATTGTTTTCAGGGAGTAGGAAGAAAACTGTCGTCGTCTCGAAAGGCTAAATATACGTAGTTTTTTCAATATTTACATACTTATTTCTACTCAGCCAGAAACTTCACGCATAAGTCAGTCTTTCTATGCGAGAAAATGCATACACTTTACGTCCACATCGTTGACTAAGATTATTTTAAAATTATCTAAGCTATAACTTAGGAGCAACTTAGAAGAATGGCTGTTAACGAGCAAAGGAAGAATTTAATGAAAGAAATAACTATGTGCCCAGAAATCGAATTTAAACCTAAGGTATATACGACATTGATCGCCACGCGCATTGTCAAAATAAATTATAACTTCAGAGAAAAATGAAGTTGTTGATCAAGAGTTCAATGATCAAATGGGTAAAGTTATTGCCGCAATACGTCGTTTAGTATTTTTCGCAGCCAGAGCCTTTCATATAGCTAACATACCATGTAACGTATGTAATACCATGAATTGGTAGTCTGTGAGTATGCATAAAGAAGAAGAAGAGTTTAACCTCAATAAAAGATGTGTCTTTAACGTCATCTATGGTAGCTGTAAGAACTCAGTGCTGCTCAAATGGCGGCATTATTGAATTTAAAGGATATAAAATAACGGTGAAATGTCAGTATTTGACAACAGCCAAAAAAATTCAATAGAAATATAATTTATGAAAAGAATCTTATAATCCAGATCGTTTAAATGTAATGTATCCTTAAAATAAATGGTGTTTAAGCTCGTGCTTCTGCTCTGTTCTATGTAGACGTCGCAAGCCACAAATGATGACCTTCTTGAAATTTAAATAATTTATCATAGCTGATATTTTTATAGGTATTGAATTTAAAGGAGTTTTCCATTCACTATTTTGGATATATTCCAACAGAAATTCTCTTTTTCCTTTCTTCATGCGAGAAAAGGTCAGGAAAAGCTGTAAAAATTCAGAAAATTAAACTTTATTCTCTATTGCATAATTTGTTTGCAATTTTGGTTTTAAGACAGTTTACCAAAATTTATCCTCTTATTTTACAAAGTTAATAATAATTCATGCAGAAGACCGCTAACATTGATCTGTAACTGCACCCTGGAAAAAGTGATAAGAGAATGCAGAGAATCTCTGAAGGAAAACCAACTCCATGATAGAATTAAATTAGTTTATAAAAGAAGTTATCTATCAATAGATTGCTTAGCTTTTGTAGGTGACTTAGTTATTCTGTCAGATTCAGTAGAAACAGCCATCAAACAGATAGAGATCCTAAAATAACAAGCTGAAAAATACAGTTTACAAATCTCCTTTGAGAGAACTAAATACACGATGAACATCAAAACAGCCCATAAGCAAATTAAAACAAAATATGGTCAAATATACAAAACAAACGAATTTAAGATCCTAGGAGAGGTAATTGAAAATAGCATTTCAGAATAAATCCATTAAATCGAGAGTTAATATGGCGAGAAAGTGGCATATCATTTAACCAAAGATATCTACAACAAGAAATTAATATCAATTAATACTAAACTTAGACATTATACAACAGTAATTCGCCTAGAAGCACTATATGCAGCTGAATGTCTTACTTTGAGTAAGAAAATGATGACAGAAGAACTAGCAATCATTGAGAGAAAAATACTCAGGCCAGTTAAAAAGGGGAACAATACAGTAAACAACACAATAGAAAACCTTATACACGTATAAGAAAATAACAAACAATTAGAAAAATGAAGAATTGCATTCTACGGACACCTTTGAAGAATGAATTCCAACAGACTCACAGGAAGACTTCAACTGCCTCAGAAAATTGAAAATGACCAATATGTGGATTAAGAAAATTGAGAAGGATATTCAAGAAATAGAAATCACACAGGTAAAAGTTAAAGAATGTTCGCCACTTTGGGATAGGCTTAAAAAAGCCAAAGGTTTTCAAGAAAAACACAAAATGAAGACTGGTGAGGTATGGACTGAGGAAAGGGAAGAGAAACATTGGTCATGAATGAGAGAGATTTGGAAGAAAAGGAAAGAAATGGTTGAAATAAACGTAGTCCTTGGTGGCTTTCACGATTTAATGATAATAATAAATACAGAAGAAAATACCAGAGAAGGTTGAGAAATTAACTTCAAATTAACAAAGAACTACCATGGGAATGAGATTCTTCATTAATAAAACATTAAATGATTTGACAAATTCCTCAAGCAAAACAGGTTCACTAACATTCAATACACCTGAACACCAAGGGTAGTATATTTTTGCACATAGATGAATGACAAAGCACCTCATAAAATTAAGCACATATATAGTGCAAAATTAAATTGGTGTGCAATGTAATTTAATTTTGTCAGTTATATAAATATATATACGTTGGTTGTAAATGGCTGTTTTTATAGGTTTTTCCAATACCTGCCACCATAACTTTATGGAATGGTGTACTTACTATTTCACTTTTAGTGCATGATTGAGGAAGATGTCTTTCTTATTACATTTCTTTTGTGTCAGTTTTTTAGGAGACATAATAATATGAAAGCTAATGGTATGAATTGAATTACCTTAAATAATACACCATCATTTTGATCACTTTTTATGGAATGCTATGGAAAGTAAGTGTTATTCATAAGGTCATTGCGCTGCACTTTCTTCTCATTGGATTCTGACTCAGTGAGGAAGGTAATGGAAATCTAGCTCACTGCACATTAAGCATAATAAGCCTCATTCCTGCTGCAGAGCAGAGCTTTTGAAGTTAAAGGTGTAAGAGTTGAGGTTTAAACAGGACCTCTGGATGAATTATTTAGAGATAAACTGGCAGGAGATTATAAAAGAGTAAACCAAGCTATGCAAGGAATTACTGCATTGCAACTGAAGTGAAAAGGGATCTAAAAAAGTACACCATGAAAAAAATAAATAGCACATTTTTATTTAATCAAAAATATATTATGGTAACAAAATATTCTTATTCCATTAGATGGTTCTTGAAATACTGAAACACTTGATGCAGAGTATCTCTCCCACATGAACCATCTAGCCATGTAAGCTCAAGAAATATTTCTGAACAGCTTCTACGGATCACTAATGAAGCTTTTAACAAAGGACGCACTGTTACATTTTCACATTTCTCAACTTCTGATGAAGTATTGCCAGAAATGGAGACACCTTCACTTGTAGATGAATCTGATTCCAAACGAGGTCTCTTACTAGGCAAGCATGGATCCCTGTCTCTACATTCCACTGAACTTAGATCTCCACTTTTGGAAACTTCTTGACTGTCAGAAGCTTTAGATTCTTCATTATTTCCATTACAAATTGCCTCAGGTTCCTCCTTTTTCCTTTGCATAGCACGCCTTTTCTGGCGCTGTTTGGACCATGTATCCTTCCATGCAGTGACTGCATAAGCAACAATACTTTTGCTTTTCTTTATCTCTGTGTATTCCATCTGAAATAATGAAACAATGATCTAAATGATGAAATAATACTAATTCATCTTCAAAAAGGAGATATAACAAATGGAAATATCCAATTATCAGTAAATTGAAGAAAATTATACTAAGTATTAAATGTTTATCAACCAACCTCCAAAATATTCAATATTTTTTTGACAGACACAGAAAACGATTCCAGTGTATATTCATGTCCCTCCTTCTCTGGAATTAAGTATTTAAAAGGAGGCTTGGCCAGCGATTTTCTACTTATTTCTAAGATATCCACTGTTGTCTTCACTTCACTATAAAATGTCCAAGCAAGAACCCATCTGGTAGTACGGCCCTGGCATAGCTCGTAACTCCCGACACTGTGCGCACCTGCATCAAGTATTTCCTTTTTCAACAACATCACATTTGATTTGTGGCCAACCATTGTTGTGAATAACCTGTTTTCAAAATGTATATGTAATTAAATGTTAGATAAGATGAATAATTTCAAGAAAAAGTCCTTGAATAGAATAGAGTTAATCATGAAATACTCCTTGGCAAAGGGTGAAAATTATGATTCAGTTTGGCATTAGAAAACATATCAAACAGTAACTGTTGATAAAAAGCAACAATTATATTGATACACATTATAACAAGCTGTAATCATTAAAGTGTAAATCCTTCACACAATGTTCGATTATTCATCTCAAAAATATGTAATCTAAATAACCGAACCTTAAAAATAAATTTGAGTATAAAAATAGTACACAAATTTAACCCATTCATATAAAAAAGCAAACTCACTTAATTTTGTCCCTCAATGTCAAACTTTCTTGCACCATCTTTTTTATGAATGCCAATTCTCCACCTGGAAATACCAATTCACCCACTGTTCCAGTCAGGGAGTTACTTGGTGTTTTTCGGACAGCTGTTCTATTCTCATATTCAGTAATTTCTTGCTCATTTGCAAAGAAGGGTGGATTACACATGGTGAAGTCGTAAGTCTTGTCTTCATCAATAATTTCTTTCAGTATTGTCTCTCTCTCGACTTTTTTCACTGTTTAATTATTAGAACATGGTAAATTCAAGCATGACATTACAGAATTGAAAATCACCTTATACTAAATTATAACATTACCTTCAATCAAATGCTTAAGACTGTTAGTCTCGACATTTCTTTTAGCACATTCAACACTACTCTCATCTATCTCGGTGGCTAACATATGCCAACCTTTCGTTTTTGCTATAAGTAACGGATATATGCATGAAGCTCCGGTACCTAAAGGAATAATTATCTATCAATTTCAAATCTTCCATCCATTTCGAGGCTACATCCAAGAATACTTTACCTATGTCGATGCCACATATTTCTGAATTAGCACCCAAACTGGACGCTAATATTAAATCTTCAATCCAAAGCACATAATTTAATCTAAGAGGCAAGGTTGGTATAAGTCTATTTAAGGGTATGTCAACCTTTAAATGGAAATCTTTAAGTAATAAAGTAGTAGTGAGAGCTCGAAGTGCAGCGGGATCCTTGAAATCAATTGAAACCTTTCCACTTAGCTCCTGAAAAAATTAAAACAACGGTTTTGCTGAGAAATGCGCAAATAAGATGTTCATAAACCCAGATATGAGACGGTTTTTGAGATTTTTTAATAATCTTGTTTCATACCTGCGTTGTATGCTTACGGAATTCCGGGAAATTAATCGCTAGCTGTTTAAAATCAGGTGGACACTTGTAGATATTTCTCGGATGCATATACTTATTCTGCGACATATTTTACTCCTCATTCACTCATAATAATCACTATTTATGAAGCGTGAGATCATAATTTTACATTTAGAAAAATACTGATACTATTAAAAACCATCAACACCCGATAAGAGGGCACAACACTCGGAAGTTAATATTTAATAATTATAAAATAATAGTTCACCTACCCACAATGAGATTGATAAGTAGAGATGCATGCCGAATTATCATGTTGCGAAAGGAAATCTAATTCAGGTAGATTCTTGAGGCAAAGGTATGAAACAAAATTACGCCGCACATAGCCAATAATAAAAGTTAACGATCAGCTCCAAAAAGAATTGTCCTTGTTTAAGAATCTATGAAACGCAATAGTCCAGCTTCAATTAAATGTCATAAGAAAAAATCACGCTTATACTGCTTATACTAACCACTATAACAAAGACAAATCAATTACAATCGAGATAAACAACAACTTAAGCGCATGGCGCACATCGGTTAGCGATGGTGTTTTTATTGGTAGGTTGCAATGACTCTCATTGGTGAGGTTCTCCCGGGCTCCTCTTTTAATTTTCAAATTACTAGGAAAAAAATTACTTTCTTTGAGAGTTTGGAAAAATATGTAAAGGACCTTTTTTAGACTTCATACCTCAGTTTAAAAAGAATCAGGCATAGGTAGTTCAGCCAGACTGCCAGGATGTTTTGAACTCCATCCCCATGTTGACCCTATCAACTCCTTTGTTTACTGTATACCATAGCAACCAAATTCTTTCAAGCTATCAGTGGAACTGTTCATTTCGGTACGTACATTATTGGTCGAAAGATAACTTAAAATACAAAAGGAAGTCATATTAAAATTAAGTTTTTATTTTCTGTCGAACTTTAATGACATGAAATATACTACTTAGAATGTGTATACTTTGGTCTGAAGCTTAGATAAATTTATTCCATTGACTTAGTAAAAATTACCCCTTTATCATCTAAAAAGATATGGTAAGAGGAAAGAAAGTAAAAGAGCCACTGTGGAGAGAATGGGAGAGGTTAAGTTTAAGAAATGGCCTTCGAAGAGCAATATTTTCAACTAATGGAGATAAATACCTGGGTGAATGGCAGAATGATGTCAAAGGAGGTAAAAATGTAAACTCCATTCAGTTCGAGAATTGAAATTGTCATCAATCATGATTATGGATGCAAGAATGAGGTCATATTCTTTATGAAGACCAAAACAACCAATGGAAAATAAATCAAGCCTTGTACACTTCCATAGATTTTATTGATAAGACTTGTTTTGGCAGCAAAACCATCAGGAAATGCCTGTTGATGCTAGCTGGCAAGAGAAACATTTCACATCAATAAAACCTGTGGAAGTATACAAGAGATTTCTTTTCCATTATTATGGCCTTCCACAAAGTGACACATTTGCATATTGAGTTTATTGAAACAACCCCTTTAAATAATAGAATTGCCATGTCATGACCACAACTTTATCTTTGGAAAAAACTTCTGTTATATGTTATACCACTTCTTTGATGGTATTTGTTTTAATTTATCTTAATTGTGAAACACCAGTCAAAAAACAATTAGGAATTTGGATTGACAGTTAAATTTTTTGTAGGTCCAAATAAATCCTATAGAAATTGAGACAATTGAATGTATACCAATTTATCCTTGCAATTATCTCCCAGTTGCACCAAAGATTTCTTCTAAACCAAACACCATCCAAAGAGCAGGTTTTGTAACAATAAGAGATGGTATATGAGAATTTGACTGAATATTGATCTGCTTGAACACAATTACTTTTCACTTACCTCAATGAGCATGACATCTTTAAAATTTCAATTATTTTAGCAATAACTTTTATTTAAAACTTCTTGTTATTTGTGATGATTATATGATCATCCTTTGCTATAACTACTTGCAATACTCAAAAATCTTTGACTAATGTGTTTAAAATTATCATAAATATCTTTTGTGCCAAAACATCCAAAATTTGTTTTTTTGTATACAAAACTGACACGTTCAGTTTTTTCTCTCTTTATTTCACACTAGGTATTTAATAAATTTCCTTAATTATAATTGTGTCACATGGTAAAATTATTTCAGGTGCATCAATACTTCCATAGTCTAGTGATTTACTTTGGTAATCAAATATTTATTTTTATAATATTTTGTTATTAAATTAAATTATTAATATTCACAACCCAAAATTTGTATTTTCTATGATGTTCTTTAATGCTTTTAGTTTTGCACAAGGCATTATCAGATGTTGAAAACAATTTCAGGAAAAGGCTTCATAAGTGATAAAAATGGATGGCTTTATGAAGGTGATTGGGCAGGAGGACTAAGGCATGGACATGGAGTGCTGAGTAAAATGCAAAAAAGTGGTTGCAGAAAGATATTATACATTGGAGGGTGGTACAGAGGTAAAAAGGATGTACGTTCTCAATTTAGATAATTTTTATATGATTAGTCTTATGAACGATTTTTCTATTTCTTAAATACCAAATATGGCAACATCAGTCTCATGTACAGGTTGACCATAATATCTCTCTTCCAATTTTGATTTTTCATATTAATTTATAACCCATCTTTTCTAAAGATGGCAGCAATCAAGCTGTAAATAATCGATATTTATTTTGACAATTTCAATATTTTGACCATTATGATCTATGTAAGAGATTCTAAAGTTCTACTTTCACCTTCATGAAATCTTTCATTCAGCTGACTGTAAATAGCCACTCTTGTATGCGTAAAATATAGATTTTTTTATAACTGAAACGTTGTATTTAAAGGTCAACTTATACTTGCAATAGGGTGAAGGGCGAGAGCTTTGTGATGATGGAAGTATTTACCAAGGACATTGGGCAAATGGGATGCGTAATGGTGAAGGTCAAATGTGGTATAACAATGGAGATTACTATGAAGGAGAATGGAAAGACAACTTGCCTCATAATAAAGGAGTCTTGATTTATGGTATAATTCAAACCCCAAGAAGTGATTCTGATAAAACTACAACAGGTTCTGAGAAAGATAATCCAGAACAGTATTTTGACATATACTGATGAAATATGGTCAGCTAAATCATAGCATTTGAGATAGCTAAAATATTTATTGATATTATTATTAATGCAAAAGTAGTACATTGATTTCTGTAGTAACAAATAAAATACAATTTACTTTAGAAAAGCAAGCGTGCAAAATCTATGTATGATATCTATGTTGATTAATATTAATGAACGAACCTATAATATTATAGGTTAATTCATTTTTTAAATTAACATTAAAAATTATTTATTTAGTATAATTTTTTAATGAAACTGATGGGAATAACAAAATGACCAAAATTTGACTTTTTTGTAGAACATTAATGACATGCTCCAATATACAGCTAATTTCTGGTTTGCTGCTTCTTGCAATCTTGTAAATTGTAATGTTAGTTCACAAGGTAACTTGAAAATTGAAAAAAAAAAACACTATCATGCAACTTGAGTTAGCAAAAACATTATTATAATTTCTCACCATTGCAAAACCAGAGAGCAAAGCTGAGGTCTTGCTGGAAGCCTTCAGCTTTGCACGACTAAGTTGAAGTTTCCTCCAGGATAAGTATCCTGGGGTATGAAGACCATCACCTGCCTGAGACATTCTAACCTGAAATTTCCAAGCATCTTGTGTGAATAACAAGGCAACATTAAATTGGATCAGTTAAAGACAAGGTTTATGAAATTATCAAAGTTATACATATTATTTTACATTATGCTTACAAAGTCTATTATCAACCATTCTGAAAGAAACATATCTTAAGTCTAAGAATAAGAGCTTTCTCCTATTTGTAAAATTTTCATTTAGAAAAATTCTACAAGAAAATATGAAGCTTAAATGAAGTTGTTCAAACTGAACAGAATGATGTCCTTCAATCTAGAAATATAAGGAAACACAAAAATGTTACACATTACTGTGATGCAATTCAACTTAAACATCATTCTAAAGAATTATAACATCGAGCAGACTGTTAAATTCAGATATGGACAAAACCTTGCTTTGCCCTTAAACTATAAAACCTAATGTCAAGAAAAAAAAGCAGATATTTACTGAGAATAATCAAATAATATTATTAAAAAACCAAAAGCAATGGCATTAATATTTATTAGTTATTAAAAATAAGATTATCCTGAAAACTTGTGATAAATCCCAAAAGATCTTGCTTTCAACCCATGCTCTAGTTAAATTTATTTTAATTAATTTAGTTTAAGTAGTTCTAT
>KZ308192.1:1182416-1196937 GCA_000376725.2 Ladona fulva
ATATTGAGTTTATTGAAACAACCCCTTTAAATAATAGAATTGCCATGTCATGACCACAACTTTATCTTTTGAAAAAACTTCTGTTATATGTTATACCACTTCTTTGATGGTATTTGTTTTAATTTATCTTAATTGTGAAACACCAGTCAAAAAACAATTAGGAATTTGGATTGACAGTTAAATTTTTTGTAGGTCCAAATAAATCCTATAGAAATTGAGACAATTGAATGTATACCAATTTATCCTTGCAATTATCTCCCAGTTGCACCAAAGATTTCTTCTAAACCAAACACCATCCAAAGAGCAGGTTTTGTAACAATAAGAGATGGTATATGAGAATTTGACTGAATATTGATCTGCTTGAACACAATTACTTTTCACTTACCTCAATGAGCATGACATCTTTAAAATTTCAATTATTTTAGCAATAACTTTTATTTAAAACTTCTTGTTATTTGTGATGATTATATGATCATCCTTTGCTATAACTACTTGCAATACTCAAAAATCTTTGACTAATGTGTTTAAAATTATCATAAATATCTTTTGTGCCAAAACATCCAAAATTTATTTTTTTGTATACAAAACTGACACGTTCAGTTTTTTCTCTCTTTATTTCACACTAGGTATTTAATAAATTTCCTTAATTATAATTGTGTCACATGGTAAAATTATTTCAGGTGCATCAATACTTCCATAGTCTAGTGATTTACTTTGGTAATCAAATATTTATTTTTATAATATTTTGTTATTAAATTAAATTATTAATATTCACAACCCAAAATTTGTATTTTCTATGATGTTCTTTAATGCTTTTAGTTTTGCACAAGGCATTATCAGATGTTGAAAACAATTTCAGGAAAAGGCTTCATAAGTGATAAAAATGGATGGCTTTATGAAGGTGATTGGGCAGGAGGACTAAGGCATGGACATGGAGTGCTGAGTAAAATGCAAAAAAGTGGTTGCAGAAAGATATTATACATTGGAGGGTGGTACAGAGGTAAAAAGGATGTACGTTCTCAATTTAGATAATTTTTATATGATTAGTCTTATGAACGATTTTTCTATTTCTTAAATACCAAATATGGCAACATCAGTCTCATGTACAGGTTGACCATAATATCTCTCTTCCAATTTTGATTTTTCATATTAATTTATAACCCATCTTTTCTAAAGATGGCAGCAATCAAGCTGTAAATAATCGATATTTATTTTGACAATTTCAATATTTTGACCATTATGATCTATGTAAGAGATTCTAAAGTTCTACTTTCACCTTCATGAAATCTTTCATTCAGCTGACTGTAAATAGCCACTCTTGTATGCGTAAAATATAGATTTTTTTATAACTGAAACGTTGTATTTAAAGGTCAACTTATACTTGCAATAGGGTGAAGGGCGAGAGCTTTGTGATGATGGAAGTATTTACCAAGGACATTGGGCAAATGGGATGCGTAATGGTGAAGGTCAAATGTGGTATAACAATGGAGATTACTATGAAGGAGAATGGAAAGACAACTTGCCTCATAATAAAGGAGTCTTGATTTATGGTATAATTCAAACCCCAAGAAGTGATTCTGATAAAACTACAACAGGTTCTGAGAAAGATAATCCAGAACAGTATTTTGACATATACTGATGAAATATGGTCAGCTAAATCATAGCATTTGAGATAGCTAAAATATTTATTGATATTATTATTAATGCAAAAGTAGTACATTGATTTCTGTAACAAATAAAATACAATTTACTTTAGAAAAGCAAGCGTGCAAAATCTATGTATGATATCTATGTTGATTAATATTAATGAACGAACCTATAATATTATAGGTTAATTCATTTTGCATTCACATGTGCTTTTGCACTAAGAGGGGAAAACTTTATTCAGTAAAAATTTTAATTTGAACACTGCTTTTACAGCAAATGGCTCCATATATGAGGGTGAATGGCTAAATGGAAAAAAACACGGTCATGGTTGTTACTATCACATTAGAACAGGGCAAATGCAACAAGGCCTCTGGATAAATGATATTAGCCGCTGCTGTGAATTCTCGGATGCGCCATTTAGAAATAGTGCCATAAATCCAACCCAGTATCCAATTCAAAAGGTAAAGGAAAGTAAAGCATATTTGTTGGAAATACACAAATTCTTCCATAACTATTTAATCACCACAGTCAATGAAGTAACCAATGGGGCCATGGTACTTTTTTGATGCTACATATTGTCAATACAGACTAAAGAAGGCTTACACAAATATGAATGTTGTTTTATTAATTTTCCTGAAAATGTAATTCAACAAATTGTTTAAAGAGGAATGAATATGAGTTTATTAAGTCAGAAAAAAGATTGCTCTTTTTAATGAAAGATTGATGCTTTTTAAGATAATCCTTTAATACCCATTTGCTACCCCCACTGATACTAATTCCTGCATGGAATCAAAGCAGAATTCATCTTATTTAAATTCTTTTCTGAAAAATTTAGATATTTTTGGTTGACAAAGCTGAAGTGATTCAACAAGCTAAGGAGGAGATTATGGAGAATGAGGGGAACTTAACCACTCATTAAATGATAACCAAATAAATCAGAATGCAGCCAAGGAAACTTCATTTATATAATTTATTATTGCTTATGAGTTCACATTTCAACCAAACAACTGCTATGGATTGATTGTAAGTAATATAAAAGAATTATTTCATGGAACTTAAAAACCATGATAATTAAAAATTATCATACATTAGGTGTACACTGAAATAAACAAATTATTACCAAAATATTTGCACAAGTGATTATTAAAATGATATGTGCCATTAAAGAACATAAAAGTCACTCTTCATCCATCCCTTTTGAAAAAGTTTCACATATTTAATTTAAAAAACAAAGAAATTTCATAGTTTTCATTAGTATTTTGGCTATAGAAGAGAACATTAGTTGTGCAATTACTACAAAGAGACAATGCAAGGATATACAAGCAAACATTCCAATGGTGAATGTTAAGAACGCAACTCTAAAAACAGAATAATATCTTACTTAGAGTATAATGAGATTCCCAAAAGTCCAATCTTAATTTACTCAAATGCACTAAATGTGTGTAGTAATTGAATTACTTTCTGATCAAATAAAAATAATTCAAGTCCTAAAATTTTTGTGATGTAACAATTGAAATGAAAATAATAGTTAAAAGAATTCCATTGCAGTTCACATGAATTTTAACAACTTCAGAAATAAAAAAATATTTGGGTATTTTATTAATACCTTTCACATAAGTAAGATGGGAAGTAAAATTATTTCTTATAAGATAATTTGTACAACATAAATCATCTTGTGGCAAGATATAAAAAGTTGTGGAAAATATAGAGATTCAGATAAAATAAAACATACTGCATTCATGGTAGCATATCATATTTTGTAAACTTAATTCCCTTGAAAAATTAAAGGCATAGTTATTCATCACTGATACATGAATGAAACCTTTCCTGCAAATAATTCCTAGTACAAAATCTTAATCAACTCCATAAAAGTACTGAAAGACAACTCACTGATCTTTCAGAATAACTCTTCAAAATAAGCACTTTTCTATACTAGCTGAATGAAACCAAAACAATGATTTTTTCCTACGTTATTTAATAGTAACATCAGAGATAAATATTGTGAACTAACTAAGCATATAAATATGGATAAAAATTTTATATAAATGTTAACCATTATATATCACATCACTGATAAGAATCACAAGCTAGCTGAGAAAGTTCTCAACTTTGTTTTCCCTCGATTAATTGTTAAAAATTGCAATTAATCAATCGTAAAACTTGAACATGAAGAAATTATATTTTATGCGAGAAATTTTCCTCTTTCTTTCCAACAATCACTTTCCAGTAATATTTATCATAAATGTGCTTCAATTTAAACAACCTTCAGGGCGAAAGATTAAAGCATTACA
Source organism: Ladona fulva (assembly GCA_000376725.2). Taxonomy (NCBI): domain Eukaryota; kingdom Metazoa; phylum Arthropoda; class Insecta; order Odonata; family Libellulidae; genus Ladona; species Ladona fulva. The sequence goes on from KZ308192.1 coordinate 1,186,355, forward strand.
GCTTTCATTATATCATTACTATATTAAAATTGCATGAAAGAGACATTCCTAATTAAATAGTACCATTAAATCTAAAAAATAATTCAAAATATTAAGCCAGTTCACTTCAGAAACTTCAGGTACTTGTTTATGAATTTTCATTTTCCTACATAGCAAAACTACAATAAATACAGAAATTGTTGACAGTTGATTTACAAATCCTAAAAAAATCTGAGATATGATGCAGAAGAGTTCTATCTGTTATTTAAAACAACATGCTAGTGACAAAAATACTGAATTTTCTTTGGTCTTTCTTAGAGAGTTGGCCAAAGATAACAATAATTGTCTTTTCTTTGTACACGAAATAATTCAAGTCAGAAAGACATTTTTAATTTTGAATTATTTCAATAAATAAAGAAATGTCAACAAAATTACCATAACTTACATTTTTAGCTAAGAAAGAGAGCAGATGCAGCTTTACTGCCAAGGAAATTCACAGCAGTAAGTCTGGAACACAATTCCTTCAACCCCAACATAAAAATAAATATTTTCCATAGAACATACACAGAAAGAAACCCAGGACTATATATATAAATACAGTCAACATAAACAGATGCCTCTTGAAAAGTTTTCACTATAAAATTACTCTTAATATTATGTAAGCATAAGTACCAGTGAATTGCATTTGGTTTCAATGAAACAACTCAATTCCAGTTAAAATGGAAGCACGATGAAATCAAAAACTGATTTTTGGCTTTCCAGAGTCTTTGACACAATGAGGTTTTCTGGAAGATCTTCCATCAGATGAGTAAAATCATTCTTCCTCTTTAAGGAAACATATATAAATAGATAACCTTGATACACTTTATTAAACAATGAGGATTGTAGCAATATTTTCAAACAGTCCTCCTTAAACAACCTGAACCCCTCCACCATAAAAACCAGCTCCAAGGCCATTTGTGCCTTGACCACCTCCTCTGCCTTCTGTGTCACTAGCCTCTATGCGCTCTTTAAGCAACTCCAGTTCCCTTAGGCCATGCGCCGTCACTTCATATTTGTGAGAAACTAATGTGCGATAGAAGTGCATGGCAAAAGCTAAAAACACAATGAGAACAGGAACAAGGACTATACATGCTGACCATGCAGCATACTTAGAAAAATCATAAAACTTAACCCAACACAAGATGGCGATTTCACAGAGGAAGAGTAGTAGGCCCAGGAGAGTTGAAAATGCCCATGCAGTCTCTATGTACCAATGCAACCTTTCATGAGGTGATTCGTGGACAAGGTTGATGGAATGCAAGTTGCAGACAGCATCTATATTTGGCAAGATGCATGTACTGATCATCAATGCCAGCATATGAACAGCAACTAAAAGAGTTGTGCACACTGCAAACGCTATAAGCATCTCTTCTGGTACTTTTGTTTCATTATTCAGCTGGACTTCAACCATTGCAACCTGTTAAATGGTAAAAATTATAATTTTATTTACACAAACAGTTGTACAGTTAATTGGATAATTCCACAGAATTACCACTTAAAGTTAATTGAAATTTCATAAAAATTTTAAGAATAACAGAGTAATTTAGTAGTATTGTTAAAGTGCTTCAACAGCTTAGGTCATTTAGTACATATGTCCCCACCGGGAATCAAACCTGGGACAGCTTTCACCGAAGTTGAACACGTTACCTACTTGGCTATCTGGGAGCACTGAGTAATTTATACTTATCCAATATACATTTAATTTATATTTCTCCAATATTGAAAACCAGGGTATTATGACAACAACTAAAATAAAACAGTGCAATGGTCTTCCAATGGAAAACCAAATTCAACTAACTTAACCCTCATTTTTGAGAAACTAAAATATTGAATATTTATTTGATAAAATAGAACAATCTGAGACAGTGGTGGATTATGTCCGTTTTTTGATTGTTCTGCAGCACTGTGATGACCAGAATGGAGCTCATAATTGGTGACAAAAAGGTGACAATTCAAACTAAGAAGTTAAAAATATTTATTTTTAAGATAGATAAGAACAGACATCCTCAATCTCAGCAAATAAGTGGTGTCTGAAATTTCAGGGGTAAAATATTAGGGATGTAATTTATATCAGCCTTTTTCTGCAGGTTGATGAAAGGACTCCATCTATCTTCTTGACGTTTCAGGAATATGAAATAATCATATGAGAGATAACTTATGTTACTGTACACACAATAATTAATAGGGCGGAAGCAAGGATAAGTTAAAATTTCTACTGTTTTAAATGTGTTAAGAAGTGGGAAAAATTGCATGTATCATTGTAACTAACTATATGGATAATTTACCACTGAATTCAAAAGATCAGTATCATTCTTGAAAATGAAAAACTGTATGAAGTAGAAGAGCAGTATAGAGATTCAGATAAAATAAAACATACTGCATTCATGGTAGCATATCATATTTTGTAAACTTAATTCCCTTGAAAAATTAAAGGCATAGTTATTCATCACTGATACATGAATGAAACCTTTCCTGCAAATAATTCCTAGTACAAAATCTTAATCAACTCCATAAAAGTACTGAAAGACAACTCACTGATCTTTCAGAATAACTCTTCAAAATAAGCACTTTTCTATACTAGCTGAATGAAACCAAAACAATGATTTTTTCCTACGTTATTTAATAGTAACATCAGAGATAAATATTGTGAACTAACTAAGCATATAAATATGGATAAAAATTTTATATAAATGTTAACCATTATATATCACATCACTGATAAGAATCACAAGCTAGCTGAGAAAGTTCTCAACTTTGTTTTCCCTCGATTAATTGTTAAAAATTGCAATTAATCAATCGTAAAACTTGAACATGAAGAAATTATATTTTATGCGAGAAATTTTCCTCTTTCTTTCCAACAATCACTTTCCAGTAATATTTATCATAAATGTGCTTCAATTTAAACAACCTTCAGGGCGAAAGATTAAAGCATTACAGCTTTCATTATATCATTACTATATTAAAATTGCATGAAAGAGACATTCCTAATTAAATAGTACCATTAAATCTAAAAAATAATTCAAAATATTAAGCCAGTTCACTTCAGAAACTTCAGGTACTTGTTTATGAATTTTCATTTTCCTACATAGCAAAACTACAATAAATACAGAAATTGTTGACAGTTGATTTACAAATCCTAAAAAAATCTGAAATATGATGCAGAAGAGTTCTATCTGTTATTTAAAACAACATGCTAGTGACAAAAATACTGAATTTTCTTTGGTCTTTCTTAGAGAGTTGGCCAAAGATAACAATAATTGTCTTTTCTTTGTACACGAAATAATTCAAGTCAGAAAGACATTTTTAATTTTGAATTATTTCAATAAATAAAGAAATGTCAACAAAATTACCATAACTTACATTTTTAGCTAAGAAAGAGAGCAGATGCAGCTTTACTGCCAAGGAAATTCACAGCAGTAAGTCTGGAACACAATTCCTTCAACCCCAACATAAATATTTNAGAATTTAATCAGTAGACTAATTGGTTATTTTCAAAACATTAGTACAGAAAATTTTAATTAATACCCAATGCTTGGGACAATATACAATGCCATACCATTTTCAGCCAAATGTTTGTAATACTAAAGAATTCAGTTCAATTGATTAATACAATTCCTGAGACATATAAATCAGTTATTTTAAGCCAACCTTTAAAAAAATTCTCTTAGAAAATAGATTTTAGACTTCCTTGAACATTTATGAAATCCATAATTACTATGTTTTAAAAATCTGAACCCATTTTCACCAACAATATTTTTTTAAATTATTTATACGAAGATATTAGTAGAAATATGATTTTTAAGTTAGTGGAATTCTTTGGAAAATACCCAATAACAAATCTCTACTTTTATGTTTACTCACAACTGTACATACATACAATGTGATTGAACAAACTAATAAGCAAAGATTGAAAAACTTATATAGAAAGAGAACCGCTGCTGACCTTTTTTCTACTCTGATATGGAAATAATAAACAGATAGAAAAAATTAATGAAGGGTTCAGCGCTTTATCATGCATGAGATAGTAATCTAGATCATGTCTAAAATGTCAAGTGACAAATGTGGTACATCCCTGTTTACAATTCTAAATTTTCTCTCTGGTATTTCAAAAAATCAAAAATAATGACCTTCTTCCTTCTTTTGAGCTTCAAAACTCATGTAAAGATAAGGACAATTGAAATTATAACATTCAATTAAAGTGATCGTTTCTAAAGAGCAAATTTATCACACATAATAACCTTTAAGTTGAGTATTGAAGCCTCAAAATATCCCTCCAAATCTAGCATTCTACTTTTAAATTACTAACAAAATGTAAACCTTCACTAATGATTTTTGGACAGTTGAAATTCCCTTCTAAACAGTTTTATACACCACTTGCTTAATGATGAGCAGTATAATTAATAGGAAAAAACTAACTCTTTCCCCAGATATCCAGAAAAAAAACAAAATGAAAAGGTCGACTTTTGGGTGTCATCCTATACATATGCAAATAGCAGTATATAATACATGAATATAGATGAAATATATCTGTTGACAACTCATTCCTTTTCCCTGTACTTACTATGACAATAATTGATCACTTGATACCCCTTTTATCCAGTAGAGAGAGTCCATTACAAGACTTAGCACCATTCTTCTACTGCTGAAGTCCTATGCCAAGAAATGATGGCTACTGGGTTTATTCACCATGATGTACCAGGAGGAAATATCCCCAAAGGAAAACTGTTTGTTAATTTGGTGTTTTGGTATATCATATGTCACTCTCCAGGAATGAAATACAATATAACATCTTTAGGCAAGAGAGTCCATCCCAAAAAATCAATTCTATTTCTTAATTTACACACTCCAAATATTGGCTTATTATTTTCAAGAAGATTAGAAAATATTAAAAGATAATACTTTGATAATCAGCAACAATCCCACCTAGAATATGTTAAGAAAAATGTTAACTCCTGTCAGGACAATAATTACACTAGCCTTTATAGATTACTCCGTCTGATCCAGGTGAGTAAAATCATCCTATCCAAAATCATCTTCCTGTTCACACAGGTTTCTCTTCACCTGCTTCCATTGTGTCATATTTTTTAGGAAAGGAGAATGTTTTATAAAAATATAACCTGACATTTTATACCTTGACCACTCAAGATTGTACCAGCCATGGGGTTAATGTACTAACTTTGCAAGTGTAGCATTGCTATTTTAGTTCACTGCTCTCAATTTTACCATCAAAGCATGCAAATTAGTACTTATTACATCAAAAGATATTAACTATGAAAATGGGTTGTAACAGAAAAAGGAACTTTAGTTAAAATATAACACTGCAAGAGTTAATGTAATCCAAAATAAATAGAACATTTTACACCGAGATTAAAGCACACCTCTTTAAACTTTGTTGGAGGCATACAGAACACAAATTTTAGCAATACAAATTTATTAGAAACTTAGTAGTGGTAAGGAACATAACTTTGTAACTGAATGACTACTCATAAGCGGACAGAAGATTTCATTGTTCAACAACAAAATATTAGAAAATAACCAACATAAGATGTTTATATTAATATGAAAGATAAACTGTAAAAATTATTCCACTAAATAACTTCAATAAGTACAAAGGAAAACTAAAGGACAACATTTTTATTTTAATTGATAATCTCAGTATGGCACTGTTTGATAATCTGAGTAATTAAGTCCTTCCCTTATGTTTCAGATATTCCATTTCTTCAATCCTAAAGTGCCGTCTTAGATATAAATATAATTCAATCAGAAAAATGTATTGCAACAGTTTTTGATTTTAGAAACAAAAAAAGCATAGATTAAAGTTTAGATGGGTTAAAATTTTAGTACTTTCAAAGTTATTAAATATTATTTGAAGGTGATGCATGCAAAATTATCACAACTGACAAATTTAAAAAAAGAAATTTTCATGAAAATTACTTTTTCAAACAATAACACCTATCTGAACAGACTTGAACCAGTTGGCAGGAAACAGATGATCAGTTTGAACAAGCTGACCTAAGAGAGGACATCTTTATTATGGTTACGAATATACTTAAAACAGTTCAAATGATATTTTTAGAATTTTCAATTAGCAGTGGTGTTTATAATTAAAGCAACAACCAGTGGTATTTATGAGTGGCCAACTAAGGAACCAACTCAAGAAATTGCACTTAGGGTAATACAGAAAACATAAGCAGAGGAAGTGGTATACAATCTTAAGGATGGAGGAAGGATTGGTGAGGATCAGCTAGTGGTGCATTTTGTGAAATAAATGTCTATTACCATTTGAAAGCTATCCATACGGGATATCCTGGTAAGTCCTGTTTGGTGTATGGCTCAGGAAAAAAGGAGTTCCAAAAAAAGAATTTTCTTATTAAAAGAAATTATTAAGAGTCCCAATCAGGTTCTTTATGGAATAAGGAATTACATACCCACTGTTTGAAAGTATTAAAATCTTATAACAAATTAACTAAAATTTTATGAAAAGAGGGACTAAGATAACAAATAATTATTTAACCTTTACTTATATTTTTGCAGAAGTAAACATGCAATTCATAAAGATACACCCTAAGAAATTCTTTACCCATTGGCTACCTTTTTGAAAAGATTTTTCCCTCCAAATCATTCAAGAATATTTAAGTAAGTAATGGAGAAAGAAAAAAATATATTGCATGGTTTTCCTCTTGAGGATGAACTCATGAATTAAATTTAAGACAATTTTGTAATAAATTGAACATTGTTAGGTAAGTATAGTTTTGAAACATCTCTGCATGCTGTTCACCAGTTGGTAGTGTTTGCTATGGGCTGATGTCCAGTTAACTAGACATGTGTATCCTTCTTTCCTTTTTAAGAGTAAGATAGAGCTAGATAAAAGCTCCAAATAGCCATTGTTTGTGAGCAAAATAACTGTTGAAGAATTCCCAACAGGTTGGGGTTCTCTGTGGTCGCGCTTTGCAAGTATTGTTCTCGATACTTATTTCGACAACTATGTTGCCATCTTCGGGAGAGAAGAATAACTGAGGTTATTCTTCAACGGTTAGTTTTCTTGCAAACAACAGCTATTTGGAGCTTTTATCTAACTCTAATGTCTTACCACAGCCATGTTCTATTTTCTTTATAGATTTTAAGAGTAAGATGTTCTGGCTTTGTTTATTCATCTATAAATTTCTCAGTGGCCTAGCTTAAATGTTGGGTACTAATACCTTGGCTTATTAGGGATTATAATTATTAGGGAGTATAATTAGAGATAATTTGGTAACAGTCAATGTGTTAATCCAACTACACAAACAGTAGACTGCTATCCAGCCCAAAATATTTCACTAGTAAAATGAGACAGTTTTGGATGGAGACTTGTAAGTAGATGTTGTATCAGCAAAAATGCCTTTCAAACTATTTTTCACCACCAATAGCAACTTCATAGTTGGCCTATAGATTAATAACAATTAAATTCTGCCATATAACACTCATTGTGAAGCTTGTCATATTGTGAAAGGATGCAATAATTTTTTATACAGCAAATGTTTTTTCCTTCATTTAGAGAGGAATAATTCAGTGAAGGCATGTACAAGAAGATGTGAAAACAAAAAACACCGATCTTCAACCACCAGTGGTTTCTGGCAACTTTCAGCTCCACCAACACTTTTTCCCATCCTTAAGAGTACATACACCTGACTCAGCATGCCAAAGTTGACAGTGCTACCCTAAGTGTCTCTTCACAAGTTCTGTCATTGGCCACTCAAATGTCACTGGCTGTTGCATTCATTTTGAACACTACTACATTGAAAACAAAAAACTGAAATGATCACTGCAGCAGTAATACTTTACAATCCTCAGGTTAAAATATTTGTGGAGAGGTGAGAAATCAACATTCCATTAAAAATAATTTAAAGCAATCTATAATAACTTCTATGAGAAAGAATTGGCTAGTTAAATGCGCTTACCAAGAATTACGAAATAAATCTTAGTGTTAGGTAGAAGCTCTCAAAAGCAGTTAAATTCCATAATCTAACTTATAAGCTATGACAATGACTGCATCAAAACTGTAACTTGGGACATAAAAAAATATTCACTATAGTGAAGCACTGATTAAAAAAAAACTTTTTGGATAATGACTCATCAGGTAATGAGAGAGACCTCTATTTTGCATCAAAAATTATGAACTACCCATTCAGAAACTATTTTTGCAAATGAATCACTGCAAATAATTTCAATGATGAAGAATGCAACAAAACAACTTGCAAAATCATAGCTGAAAATCAATAGTCTGACATATATTAAAGTCAAATTACTGAAAATATTTTGGTAACCTTATTAAATAAAGTTAACCAATCACTACATTTTATAACAACAACTCAACTTTAGACAAAGTGATTCACACTTAATCTATAGATCATACACAAGAAAATATATCCTACACATATTCCTAACCTCCACTTCTTTAATTGTTTTAAAACATTTTCATGTTTCAAAACGTTTATCAATCAATTCATAATCCACAAGTATGGTAAAATGAGGACATGGACCACAAAATGATAATCAATGTGATGACAATTTTTCAGATTGACATTAAAAAATTTACATACACAGTAACATCTGTAAGCTATAAAATATTTGTTTTTTACCAATACCTCATCAGCATCGTACTATACAATACCTGTATCTTTAAAACCTCACATGAGCACCACTAAATTCTGTTGAAAATTTTTCTAAATACCCTCTCAATCAAAGAAAAATGATGACATATAGGTGTACTTTGGAATAGTATTTATCTCTAATGTTTTATTCCATGAAATTTAGTGTTTTCTGTAAAACTCTCTGTACCACACTTTGTTTTTCACAAAAATGCAGACAATTGGATACAATATCCAGAAAACAGTGAACCAAAAGTAAAGAGTCTTAATGTTAAAGATAAAGTACATTAAGTATGAGCATCTTCACAATGACTAAAAAATGAATATGAACATTTGATGAATATGATCCAACATTTCCTTATAATAAAAACAAATTCAAACAGACTAAACGGTGGCACAATTCCTTGTAGAAAAGGCTGCAATAAAAAAACGATCTTTAAAATTTCTAGGAGCCCTGTAATAATTTGTACCATTTTTACATTGATATGGAGAATATTAAATGGGTGTGTGTCCATATTTTGCTCAATCAGTCTATCTTCTTAAACTACATGAGTGAGTAAAGTCATATCACCATAGCACAAAACATATGCTAAAAGTTTTTGGAGAAAGTATGTTTACAGATACTTAATTAAAATCAAATTATTAAAATGCAAATACCCCTTCAAAACCTTGTGATCATATACTGTGACTATTAAATCTAGATTTTAGCCTAGATAGTAAAATTTAAGATTCATAGGAATAACAAGTGTTGATTTGCTCTTGCATGTCATATTACTTGCAACCATGCTCTAATTTTCCAGTAATGTGTTTTGCTCTCTTACAGTTAAAGATCACAAAATGTCACTTGCTTTCTTAGATATCCATCCTAAGAAAAATTGCTGGCACCAAAAAAATTAAAATAAATGCATGCTTCTTCAAAAAAATGGAGATATATATTTAGATGTCAATATAAGGGACAAATATAACGAATGAGGAAAAATATATGAGCAGACAAAATAAGACCATTAAGTAAGTGAAGAAGAATAGTGTTGACAAGCCTTGCATCAGAGCAGATCTCACCCACCTTTCTCCTTCACTGGCCATACAAATTCATCAAAATGATAACTCTTGTAATCATGGTCGTGACTGGCCAAAGCAGTGCTTGCCTAGGTGAGGGAGTCTCCTTTTTGCCAGCCAAATCTGAATGAATGCAGTTGATTAAGATACAGAGTAGGGGGGGGTTGTTTGAATCATGAGCTGTTTCTACTGTAGCACATTTGCAACGCAACAGCAGATTTTGCCACTAATAACTTACATGGTGAGCCGCTAAGATTCATATAATGTAAGATCATCCATCTGCATCATAAAAAATTTTTAAACATCATCAGCATGGTAGTATTAAATGTTTTGCTGGTTTATTTTAATTTCTTTGATCTCCTTTGGCATCCTATGTTATATCACAGTTTTATAGTGTCAATATTTGCACAAAACACAACTAGCCTCTTTGAGTTGAGAATGAATTTGAATAAGCTTCCTTAATTATTTTTGCAGATTTTCAGTTGAACTGAAACTTTTAATTTCATCTTTTCTGATTAAATTTATTGGAGAGTACATCTCTTCTGATTAAATTTATTGGAGAGAGCCTAACATCAAACTCCCTCGTAAGTTTTAACTTTGTTAGTTTTGCTTTAACATAATAATAATAAGTAAGTCCTTCCCAAAATCTCTTTTTCTAACAAGGAACATTTAGAATTAGAAGTGGGAATAAAATTTTCCAGCAGAGTTCATATCCTTTACAAACATTCATTTTGACTCAAATCCATCCCAGATAAAGATAAATAACTTGTACTCAAGATAGATAAATTATAAATAATAAGAAAAGTAACCAATTAAATATTCTAATTTTCATCATCACAAATTTAAACTTAAAATAGGTCAAACAATAATAGAATATTT
>KZ308192.1:1197234-1223753 GCA_000376725.2 Ladona fulva
TTTGCATGTAGGCCCCCACCAAGAATCAAACCCAGATCTGTTTTCATCAAGTTGAATGCACTACCCACTTGGCTATCTGGGAGCCAATATATTTATTGATATAACAAATTAGTGTGCCAATGTATTGCCAAATCTTTGCATGAGATGCAGACAATATCTATTTAGTTATGTCAATGATTGATTTTGGATGTTGTTGCTGATAAAATCAATTGTTAATTAAAAGAAATAACATTAATTTACTTTAAAGCTTAAATGTTTTAATTGGGGTAAAAATGGCACTATCAGAGTTCCCTAAGCCAAAATATTCTCTTGTGAGCCACTTTAAGAACCAGTGCCATGGATTCACCACCTCCAACTTAGAGCATATAAGAATAATAGAAATATAAAAATATATAGAAGTAATTGAAATAAAATTGGTATAAATTGGATATAATATAATTGGAATAAATATTGGTAACATATAGATTGATAAGCCCAGCAACTTGCGACCCAAAATAAAAATCAAATTGCAATTATTTGCACTTAGATCATACTCATGCGAATTCTCTTATTCCACAATTCAAAGATGTAAATGATATAATAAAGATGTTGTAAACAAAGGAGTTATGAAATAAAAATTGACTTTTATCTTTACTATAATGGTAATTTGTAAGAAGGTGTAATTCATGGCATGAAATTAGATTTTCAAATTTCTAAAGAAGCCTCCATAACTAGGAAAGTATTGCATGGATACTGATACCTCTAAATTTTTTTTCAATCACAGCTTTTATGTAAAACATAAATTCATAATTCTTGTCTCCACCCGAATTTCAATTAAATTTGATGGAAAAGATTTTGATACCTGAGCAAAAGAGGATCTTTATGGCACATAAAATTTAACATACCTTGAACCCAGAAATAACAAGCTTGTATTACATAAATATTGTAAATTGATAAAATGCCTCTTTTTAAATAAAAGATTTAAAAAATTCTTCTCATTGTTCATACATTTCAACTCATATTTTTTTGTCCCACCTCATTGAACACAGTCTGTTTTGTATTCAGTCTGAGGGACAGTTTAAACATCAAATCTTTCACCAAATTTGGATAGTGAATGGGGCTTACTAGGCTAAATGAGGGGTTGTGGTTTGTTAATATTAAAGTTTCTTTCTCATAGCTTACAATGATTTACCACCAAGTCAAGGCCGAGACCATCTCATCTATATTCCTTCCCTAACTTCCCTTCAAACACTTCTAAAATCATGAACTGAATAAGAGATAAAAATCATATGAACGCCACTAACCAAGTTTAATTTTCTCCTTTATATCCTTCACATTACTATCTCGAATTATTTTTATTACCTTGTTATCTCTGATTTTTTCTAGCCTCTTCAACCTTCTTTTGGTCAACATTGCAAAATAATGTTGATACTGTGTATCTTTTTCTGTAATGTCAAAGATTTTACTCTGTGCAACACAATACTATATACACAGATTTTTCAATAACTTCTTCCAGAGGTTTTTATCTATTTTACTCTTTAGTGCTCCAAAATTGATTTGAACATACCTCTATGTTATAAAATAGAAATTTCAGAACAATAACCTTATAAAGACTCAGAAATTTGCATCTCTATTCAAATATGATTCTGTCATCAAAAGCTATTTTCTAAGAATTGACAAAAGATGGATGAATAGAAAGGCATGTGAATGCAGATATAAGAGTGGTAGATAGTCTGTGACCAGCAATTAAAAGCAATGAACTGTCAAAAGAAGAAAAAATGCTTGTATGTAAGAGTGCTTGCTCACACCTAGTTGTAGCAAATGTTGTGTGCCCGGAGAAGTTTATGAGTGAGCTAAATAAGGTAAGAATAAATTATACAAGTAATAAGTTTGGCAAAAATAAGAGAGAAAATTCATATATGTACCCATATCATCTGAAAATTAGTCCTCCACTTAAATCTAGGAATGAAGGGATAATGAATGAATGTGGAATTAAGCCCTCATGTACAGCTGCATCTCCTCACCAACTACTTATGTATTTGGTATGCCAATGGTTTATGTATTTTTGTATTGATTGAATACTATCAGACTTTCAGCTATCATTAAGCACATACGCGTAAGTATACAGTCAAAATTTACACATTTAATCTTGTAAATAGGCACTATAGTGAGAATTTAAATGGGTTCGGTAGGGGTTGATATCAGTTGCTCGGATAGGAATCTAAATCAATACCATGTACCAAGCCATCTGTGAGGATATCTGACCAGTAGAAAATAGGACACATAGAAAGGATACATAGAAGTAGTATGTCTAAAACGGAGATTATTTTTAAGGTCCTAAAGAGAAAGAAAGACAGACAATCACTGGTTCAATGTGGTGAATGAATATAAGAGAATGCATCAAAATGGTGTCTGAAGGCAGAGATAAATCTAAGAATAGGAAAGTATTAAAAAATATAGTGAATAGATAACACTCTAACCGAAAAGGGAAGCATGGGTGATGTATGAGTATGTATATTGGATAAAAGTTTCTGAAACCTTAAAGGCAGATGAGGTATTAATGATCACTCTCAGATATCCAGCTAAAGAAAGATTTACATTTTACATAAAAAACTATGAGCTGTACAGAATTTTCAAAGAAAAATCAGTAAAACTGAGCAAGTGTATATCATTTCCAAGCTTACCTTCCTGCTGATAATAGAGTGTACAGTTGCTCTGCCGTCACGGACCATGAGAATGAATTTAGCTGCCGGAAATAGTTCAGAAAGATAAACTGCAGATTTGAGTGTGAGAGGATCTTTGTTACATAGACGAGGTGCTGGCTCTCCATGCCTTGCTATCACCTCTAAGCAAAATGCTGCAATGGCCGAGTCTAGAACCTGAAAAATAAAGTTCAGCAGTTTTTCAAAGCTACAGCAACAGTTATATAAAGTCACAGTTTGACAGCATTTTTAGTAGATTTTAGATTTCAGGAGGAACTTTTCCTTCCAAAAATTGAGCAAATTGAAAACAAGGGGGGGGTTATTCCTTTTTTTACACAATAATATTATCATATGATGGACATTGATTGGACATGCTAATGATTTAAGATGTAATAAATTTAACTCAGTAGCACTCTTCATTGCTGAATCTACATAAAAAATAACCTATAGCAATTGCAATTATGGGTATGGTATTTTTGTCAAAAGTACTTTGATGACTAAGGTCACTTTGCATGTAGGCCCCCACCAAGAATCAAACCCAGATCTGTTTTCATCAAGTTGAATGCACTACCCACTTGGCTATCTGGGAGCCAATATATTTATTGATATAACAAATTAGTGTGCCAATGTATTGCCAAATCTTTGCATGAGATGCAGACAATATCTATTTAGTTATGTCAATGATTGATTTTGGATGTTGTTGCTGATAAAATCAATTGTTAATTAAAAGAAAGAACATTAATTTACCTTAAAGCTTAAATGTTTTAATTAGGGTAAAAATGGCACTATCAGAGTTCCCTAAGCCAAAATATTCTCTTGTGAGCCACTTTAAGAACCAGTGCCATGGATTCACCACCTCCAACTTAGAGCATATAAGAATAATAGATTGAAAAATTGGCAAAGAAATATTCTGCACATTATGCATAAAANAAAATTGGTATAAATTGGATATAATATAATTGGAATAAATATTGGTAACATATAGATTGATAAGCCCAGCAACTTGCGACCCAAAATAAAAATCAAATTGCAATTATTTGCACTTAGATCATACTCATGCGAATTCTCTTATTCCACAATTCAAAGATGTAAATGATATAATAAAGATGTTGTAAACAAAGGAGTTATGAAATAAAAATTGACTTTTATCTTTACTATAATGGTAATTTGTAAGAAGGTGTAATTCATGGCATGAAATTAGATTTTCAAATTTCTAAAGAAGCCTCCATAACTAGGAAAGTATTGCATGGATACTGATACCTCTAAATTTTTTTTCAATCACAGCTTTTATGTAAAACATAAATTCATAATTCTTGTCTCCACCCGAATTTCAATTAAATTTGATGGAAAAGATTTTGATACCTGAGCAAAAGAGGATCTTTATGGCACATAAAATTTAACATACCTTGAACCCAGAAATAACAAGCTTGTATTACATAAATATTGTAAATTGATAAAATGCCTCTTTTTAAATAAAAGATTTAAAAAATTCTTCTCATTGTTCATACATTTCAACTCATATTTTTTTGTCCCACCTCATTGAACACAGTCTGTTTTGTATTCAGTCTGAGGGACAGTTTAAACATCAAATCTTTCACCAAATTTGGATAGTGAATGGGGCTTACTAGGCTAAATGAGGGGTACTGTAGTTTACCCTTGCTATCCTTACATAGGCAGAATGCTTCAAATGGAAAAGTCCATTTACACACAGTGCAATCGCTTCAATAATAACTTTTTTCATAGCATTCAACAAGAAAGATGAACCCTGAATCCTGTGTAAATTTCAATAACTTCTTCCAGAGGTTTTTATCTATTTTACTCTTTAGTGCTCCAAAATTGATTTGAACATACCTCTATGTTATAAAATAGAAATTTCAGAACAATAACCTTATAAAGACTCAGAAATTTGCATCTCTATTCAAATATGATTCTGTCATCAAAAGCTATTTTCTAAGAATTGACAAAAGATGGATGGATAGAAAGGCATGTGAATGCAGATATAAGAGTGGTAGATAGTCTGTGACCAGCAATTAAAAGCAATGAACTGTCAAAAGAAGAAAAAATGCTTGTATGTAAGAGTGCTTGCTCACACCTAGTTGTAGCAAATGTTGTGTGCCCGGAGAAGTTTATGAGTGAGCTAAATAAGGTAAGAATAAATTATACAAGTAATAAGTTTGGCAAAAATAAGAGAGAAAATTCATATACCCATATCATCTGAAAATTAGTCCTCCACTTAAATCTAGGAATGACGGGATAATGAATGAATGTGGAATTAAGCCCTCATGTACAGCTGCATCTCCTCACCAACTACTTATGTATTTGGTATGCCAATGGTTTATGTATTTTTGTATTGATTGAATACTATCAGAAATATAACTTATCTTTCTCTTAGAAAACTCACACAAACCAAAATTATAATCAGATTTCCTTTCATGTGTAATGTACATACATATCTTAATCCTAAATGGATTATCCTAAACCAGATTCTCAAGCAGCATACCTTTCATTTACATAACTTAATGCAATGAACAAATAACAAATTTATAAGTTATGTAGTCACTGCCACCAGACCTGGCATCTACTTGCAGTGTAATGTAAATAATAATAAGAAAGCCATAACTTAACACATTTCAAGAAAAGTAATCTTGTACTGAAAATGTATGGTTGTGTGACAGCATACTGCTCTTATGTAACACTACATAATGTACTTTGGTTCACCTAAGCAAACAGTTGCTACAATCAGTCAAATCCTTTAAAAGTATACTTTCATAACTTTTATATAAGTAATTGAATGAAAAATTGCTTTCATTTATAGATATTTTATTATATTAAATGGATTTTCAGCCAGGTAGTGATAGTAAAGTCTGAATTCATAGGAAAATTTTATGTCAATAAAATTAACAACAAAATATATTTTGTTTTTCTTACAATAATATAAAAAGAATATACAATGAAACTAATTTATTTAAAAAGACCATTTTCGACCAAGAATGTCAGAATGGAAAAGAGAAACACAATATTCTTTGGTTAACATTGCTGTGGTCCATGCATCTTTGTGATAATATGTCAATCCCTCAATGTGAGACACACAAGAATAACTTCCAGAAAATTACAGGAAATTCCTGAGTTAAAGGGCCTTTTCTAAAAGTCACTGACACAGTTTTATTTTTACACTGTACACTGCAGATCTTCAGACAATTTATTATTCAATGAGGAGTAACACCAGTGCATCCAAAGCNATAAGAAAAGTAACCAATTAAATATTCTAATTTTCATCATCACAAATTTAAACTTAAAATAGGTCAAACAATAATAGAATATTTCCTGTAAGTTTTTTTTTGTAAAAACTGGCATACAAAACCAGCAAATATGAAGAGTTTACTTACTGCCTCTCAATTTTGAATTAATGCATCTTTATAATTGTTTTCCCCAATAAGAAATTAATACTAGTACTAATACATTAAATCTTTGCACATATTGAGCTGGATTAAAACTTGGATACTAACTACAAGCAAAAGAAATAAAAATGTGATTAGAGTCAGTGCATGCATACAGCAAGTGTTAATAAGAGCTAATTCAGGTGCCTTAGTCTAAAACATTCAATAAGACCTTAAAAATTTCTCTATGTTAAGAAATACCTAAATGTAGAAAACTCAAAATTTGTAGTTACAGTGGAATATTGAGAGAATCGCGGAACTATTTTAACTCTATCATCGCTTGATGTTTTAATTAAAAGAAGGGAATGTGAGTCATATATAAATAAGCTTCACTAAACACAGAGAAAGACTGTAAAACAAGGATACTAAGATTTTATATTTATTAGACATGAAAAAAGTATAGATACAATTTTAAGATATCTCTAAGCCTATAAGACATTTATTTCATAAGAACAACGTTTTCCTTATGTTAAAACCATATGGTAAACTGATTATTTTTATTAATTCTCAATTTCAATAATATTCAAGATCATTGAAATGGGTTTGAGATCTTATGACTCAAAATCATTGGATTACCAGTAAGACGCAAAAATATAACTTAGACCCTAAAGAAGATCCATTAAAATAAACAATTTTATAAATAAATATGTTTACGGGCTATACAATCATAACATTTTATTGGAAATTAGCCAAAACTGCACATGATGATGAACTGTATATCATGAGTTGAAAATTGCTAGAAATAAAGATAATTCCGCCAAAATAGTGTGTTTGTGACTGTAACTGAAAATTCAACCTGAATGATGTATACCTTGAAAGCTATAGCGCAACATAAAATATAGCTCAAATAACATGCAAAATAAGCATGAAAACCAAGCAATAGCTTATGAGATTTTCATATGCATCTCATGTTTTATAAAGGCAGATAATTATTATGAAATCTGTATAATAGCCAATTGAATAGAGAATGTCATCTTACCCTAACATAGTTAGAAAATAACAAAGACAATGGTATATTTATTTACCCCAAAAAAAATAGCAAATCAAATTTTACTTTATTTTGCCATGATAATTATACAAAAATCATTATTCAGATTAATTTAGAGTAGAACTGGATAAAATGTTATTTGAATGAATTACAACTCCAGTGAACAAATAACAGAGAAGAGTAAAGCTGTGTTAGCATCAGTTTTAACCCCTTAACTGATTACAAATTTGAATCACTTTTATACTACAGTTCCTAAGACAGCTTTTCTAACAATAATCCCAAAATATATTTCAGAGAAGCATCTCAGTAAAAAGATTATACTTAATAAAAAAATATTAACAGACTGTAAAACTAAATTGGTGCTAGCAGCTACCTGGATATGCAAGGACTAACATGCTAAATTTCTAATCTCTGTCAATTCTAACACCAAACTAACTGAAAATAAGCTTAGCTACATTCTGTGAATTCTAATTTTTACTAGTAACTGATGTACATCAAGATCTACCATTAGTAAGACTCAGAATCAAACTAAATGATTAGCTTTGTATTTTTTAGCAATTCGCAACGTACCAACTAAAAATCTGCCTCCAAAAGGTGTTGCCCAATCAGGCTCAGGAGTGATGAAGTCTTTTCAGGAGAAATCTTGCTACATAGCAAACATTTTAATGGTGCCCATGGAGGTAATACATGTGAAATAAAAATAACAAAGTTGGCAAGCAAAAAAAGGTCGAAGGAGGACTAGTGTGCATTTTATTTACATGACTTAGAAAACAAGCAATAAATGAAGTGCTTTGTACCAACTTGGATGTCTATATCATCTGCTCAGCTTGCAGAAAAATTGGAAGAGGTGAAAAGTAAAAGCAAAAGAAACAAAATCATCCTCTAAAGATTCTTTGAAATTAAAATATGGATGAAAGATGAAATAAGCTACATAGCTGATAAAAATCAGAATGTACAATCGGGTACATAAAATGAAATCAATGCAATCAATACTATCTCAGCCATGGACTACTAACCTGAGTATATGGACAAGGACTATCGTTCCAGACAAAATCATTAACAGGAGGAAATTGATGATTTACGTTCCCGACAGGAGCGTACACAGTCCGCCGCCCTGAGCTGGCTGACCACGTGGACATGTGAGCCTATGGAAAATGTAAGCAAATGGTAATATTAACTTGTTTAAAAGGCAGAATTGAGGCAATTTAAAATACAAATCTTTTCAAATGAAGATTACATGAATTCCTGTGAAACTGAAAAGGACACTGATCTTTAAGAATGAATGTTTATTTGAGAGAAAGAGATTAGAAGAATTTATTTTAAATTTTAATAGATATTAACAAATAAAATTACAGACAATAAAACATAAAGCAAGACTAATGACAGCTAATTATTCACTCTGTTACTTTATGATAGCCTCAATATTTCAATATCAAATACCATACTTGCACAATGAAGTTATATATAGCAAAAAATTTTAAGTATGGCAAGTTTCAAGTAACTGTCGCTGTTTTGAGAGGTTTTAAAGAGATATTCATTCTTAGACGATGAAACATTCGCTGTTTCAAAACAAATGATTTACAGGCATACATTGGATATCAGAAACTTTCTACAGTACTGCAACTACACACCCCTGAAACGATTGATTGTTGGATGCCCAATCTTGTATAAAAGCCAAAGTTACACCGTTAACTCATACCACTTCTAAAACTTTGAATGATGTAAAACTGGAAGGAATCTAATCTAAAACATCAAAACTTTCAATTACAATGTAACAGCAACTTAACAAACTAAAAACGGGTAAGTTTTCGCCGTTTATAGAACTTCCTGAAAATTAACATGGACGTAAAGAGACGTTTTTACTTTAAAAGTACTTGTCCTTAAGAACTGTTTTTCGTTGAAGTGTCTACATTTTGACTGAATACAAAATAGAACACTTATTGCCCAAAAGCAGCGAGAAAAATTTCCTGATAACACCAACGTAAAGAGACGTTTTTACTTTAAAATTACTTGTCCTTAAGAACTGTTTTTCGTTGGTGTCTACATTTTGACTGAATTCAAAATAGAACACTTATTTTCCAAAAGCAGCGAGAAAAACGAATTAATGAAATGGTCAGTGATTCAGCAGGAAATATTAATCAATTTTAAGGAAGAGGTTGATTACTTACGTCTTTCCCTAACTATCAGTTGAAAATTCAGCCGTAGCCCTTCCTTATTAAATGCAAAATATTTTAGCAATATGATATGGTGACGCTTTTGAGACATGGAACTGCATGAACATCATTTCAAAACCTAATATCAGAAAGATGACAAAAACTCCTCGTTTTCATGCAATAAACTAAGTTACATTAACTTAGGTCGTGACCTCAGGACATGTCAATCTTGAAATGTCAACGTGACGCAAACAAACGAGAAATGAAAGTACCAGGAAAGTACCTAAGACAAGCTATGATATGTTAGTCACAGCCGTCACAGCATGTCTCACAAAGATGTTTTGGAGATAAAAAGTTATTATCTAACAGATAAGCCTACTTGGGAATGAAATTTAGTTACTAACATATCTGTCAAGCCCGGGTTTCATATTCGGTCTTCACCTTGTAAATATTGTCTATGGAAGCAGAATGTACGCTGAATATTAAGAAATGGTAGAAGTCCTCAAATTTTTAACACAGAAAAGTTATGTTAGCTATAGAATTGAATTTAGAACGCCCTTAGCAACGGAAACTGTTAGTTTAAGCATGGAAAGAAGTACGCATCAAGGCAATTTAACGAAATTGGTACAGCTGAACGTAAAACAACGTCAAAAAATAACTTTCGATAGAAAATTGTAAACAGAATTAACAAGAAGAACTTGTGACGTCATAAAGAGCTGTCAACATTGAATGATCAAAATCGCAAAATGTTGGGCATTTTTCCAAAACCCCGGACTTCTTGACTAAAGTCGCGGAGAGTCCCAGGTTCCCCAGGGACAGCTCTTTGGCTGATATTTCCAGAGTTCCGATGTCGCACGCAAATTTTTTCAAGCGAGTTTCAGAAAAGCATCCCATTTAAATTACCAGAAAGAGTGGAATGCTGGTTGTCGAATAATAATGTAAGTCCTTCGCGGTCAGAGGATACAAACGGGGTCCAATAATTATTCCCATGTATTACCAAAAATTGTAATCTCGGTGACAATATTCTATGTTAAATAAAAGTAGGAAAAAGAAAAATACCGGTACTCCTTCATCCGTTGGCGGCTGGATAGGCGACAAACCTACTATAATAATCAGGGAAACTTCAATGAAATAAGTAGAAGTTCATTTAGGGGACTCCTTGAAAAGGAATGCACGGAGTGGGAAGTGTTGCGAAGATTCGAGAGATTGCCAAGTAGATGAATCTTTGGTCTGGGATGTCGTCTTGGCAGCTCCAAGGAAGGTCTGAAATACGGGATCGTGACCACTCTGCTACCCCGCAGCAATACCTACGTAGTCGGGTCGGGTAGGCCCCCACAATAGATATTTATCACGGTCGTGAGAGGAGAACTTCGAGAAACTTTCGACCCAGTGCTACTTTTCGTCATATTTTGCGAGAATGTTTGCTCCGAACCCGACGGCGTCAAGATAACGCGGTTAATTATAGGCGTAATATGAAAAACAGCGGTGTTTCTCTCGGCCCGCGAGGTTCAAATATTTGCATATTAACGTGGAATGTTTATTAGGTGGCACACACGTCATAGTGCTACCCACTTTCAGGGAATATTTATCAAATAAATATTTCACAAATAGTTAAAAAGTTAGTACAATTTTCTTATAGAGATATGTAATAATGCAAATTATCCAAAACCTTCTCCTTTCCAATTTCATATGATGTTCAATTTGTGTTCGGAATTTATTTGTAGAAAATTGGAGAATCATTCTCAAATTAATTAAATAAAACAGCGTATATAGCTCCCAAAAAAAAGCACTCTAATCTAATTAAAGGAAAGTGGCGAGTTTTAGAATATCTATAGCTTTGCAAACATACTTACTTAGAATTTGCAATTTTTATACCCAAGTCTCATCTACACTGCAAAAAAATAATGACATATTACGAAATATGAAAATGTAGGTCATTTGATTAATTGAAATTCATTAATTTAATACTAAACACAAAAGTTAATCCATGGGTTTGGTGAAGTATTCTGTTTAGGTGGGGTGTGTGTGATGATTTCATCTATTCTAGCCTGAAGCAGCATACCTTTCATTTACATAACTTAATGCAATGAACAAATAACAAATTTATAAGTTATGTAGTCACTGCCACCAGACCTGGCATCTACTTGCAGTGTAATGTAAATAATAATAAGAAAGCCATAACTTAACACATTTCAAGAAAAGTAATCTTGTACTGAAAATGTATGGTTGTGTGACAGCATACTGCTCTTATGTAACACTACATAATGTACTTTGGTTCACCTAAGCAAACAGTTGCTACAATCAGTCAAATCCTTTAAAAGTATACTTTCATAACTTTTATATAAGTAATTGAATGAAAAATTGCTTTCATTTATAGATATTTTATTATATTAAATGGATTTTCAGCCAGGTAGTGATAGTAAAGTCTGAATTCATAGGAAAATTTTATGTCAATAAAATTAACAACAAAATATATTTTGTTTTTCTTACAATAATATAAAAAGAATATACAATGAAACTAATTTATTTAAAAAGACCATTTTCGACCAAGAATGTCAGAATGGAAAAGAGAAACACAATATTCTTTGGTTAACATTGCTGTGGTCCATGCATCTTTGTGATAATATGTCAATCCCTCAATGTGAGACACACAAGAATAACTTCCAGAAAATTACAGGAAATTCCTGAGTTAAAGGGCCTTTTCTAAAAGTCACTGACACAGTTTTATTTTTACACTGTACACTGCAGATCTTCAGACAATTTATTATTCAATGAGGAGTAACACCAGTGCATCCAAAGCCAACACTCAATCTTTGCCACAGGAAAGATGCAATCATTAAATGAATTTCAAATATTTAAGCACTCAATTGGAAAAACAAAAATGTTTTTCTATCTTACAAGTCACTCCCATGACGCAGTTTGTAACTGATAAAAATGACACCCTGTGACCACTTAGATGTCTTTCAAATTGTGGAAAGGTATTTAAATCACACTTAAAGTCAATCTTTTGGCAGTGGAGCTTCTCCAACATTGTCACCATTTTCATTTTGGAGTGATACTTTCTCATTCATTGTTCCATTGACATGACCTAAGATGTCTTGTGCTTTTCCACGCCACAAGCCTTCATCTCTTCTCATGCGTCTTGTGTTATCTGCAACTATTGGATCTGGAGCACCATATGCTGGAGGATTAGCATGAGGATCATAGCCTAAAACTGATAGCATGGGTGCCAGGTGTGGCATATCTTTGACTACATCCTCTGGAATGTGACCAACCCATTTAGCTAGGGCGTCAAGGTTCACTGGTCGAATAACTTGGTCTGAAGATCGTTCAACTCTGAAATGAATAGGTTTGGATATTACAAATATTTCATCGATTGTAAATTAAAATTGAAAATTATTGAATCTTTAATAATTAGCTGAATAAATAAAATACAGCGATTTGTAGCAGCAGTTCATGCAGTTATCTATCATTCAATTCTCCACAACATAACTCAGATTAAGAATTTTTCAAATATAATTTGTATTCTATACTTAGCAGAAATAAAAACTAAATTGTAAGAATAAAAAAGTATTGTGAATCAATTGCTAATCTAGATGAAGGCATTTCTGAGTAAAACAAATGGTGTCAGAAGAACAGAGGCTGTGGGATGATTCAGAGTCAGATAATGGGTGAGACATCTGATTATTACTTTTACTACTAAAGATCAATTCTTATTTTTCCTGTTTGGGCAATGGCTACAAACTACAAAGATTTAAATTCTTCAGAGACCAATTAATTTCTTTCTTACAATTCTCTGGTGCTGTCACTAGCCCTTTCACAACCTTAGATTAGAAAAAATAGCCACTACTTTGGGGATACCATCTCTCACTGAAAATTTAGAGCGCAACAACCTTAATTTTTGCAGAATATTGTTAAAGGTAAATACAGGACTAATGATTTGATTTCCATTTTTTCCCCTCTGTGTCCCTTCCCACCTAGATAGATTAAATTCTTTATTTCATTGTTCTACACCTCAACTTTCCATCACTAAATTATCCTTTATTTACTGCATGCCTTATCAGTACAACTTCTTATGGCAAAGCAATTTTGTGAGGTAAATCAATTTCAGCTATAATTTATATCAGTCAAAAAACAATCCTTTCAAAAAAATAATTTCCAAAGAACTGGGAAAGAAAGAATTTTAAAGAATTGACCATGAACTGAAGTAATTGTACAGAACAAATAGAATTTCAAATGTTTAATGGATATGAAAGCAACACTTAGGACATAAAATCAATACAGGAAATGTGATATAGGTACAAAAATACATTGCAGATGATTTATTAATATTTCCAGCTATTCAACATTAAGAAATTCATTTTTATAAGATACATTTTTGCAGTAATTTATTAAAAATAAAAACTAGAAATTCTTACTTTGAAAGAGACACGCCTCCAGGTTTGTTGATGAGCTTTTCATGGTGTAATACAGTTTCATTCCATGGAACATCCAAAAACTGAAGTATATTTGCCATGGAAGAACGTGGATGCAGCACTAACTGCTCATAGTGAACCACAAGGCATCGTTTAGGACCAACCTCTAAACACTGAGAATGCATTGCACTAACAGCAGCATTCCATTTTGCCAAGCACTGCCGGTAGCTGGTTAAATCAAACCCTGTTATAGTTACCTGAAATTGTAAAGAGAAATGTTTACTATAACTTAAAAGGTATAGATAATCACAATTGATGTAACTGGTCTCATGGTTAACATGAATTAGACAAAAGGAAGAACATTTTACAGGATGAACATTCTAAAATAAGAATATATTCTAAAAAAATATTTTAAGATAAGAAATAAACTCAAAATAAATTATATGATACCTATAAATCAAGTGATACCTAATAGAACATATTCACTTCACTTCACCAGTCAGTTTTTGTCTTTCTTTTGATTAACTTTATTAATTTAACAATCTATACTAGCCAACATGTACATCTCTTCAACATCTCAAAAGTTTGCACAACTAATTTACACCTCAGTAGCCTTCAGAAAATATAACTTATCTTTCTCTTAGAAATCTCACACAAACCAAAATAATAATCAGATTTCCTTTCATGTGTAATGTACATACATATCTTAATCCTAAATGGATTATCCTAAACCAGATTCACCCTTTAAATATCATTGCTTAACCAGATAAAATCAAATTACTCTTCTTTTCCATGTTCTACCTTTGAGGTTCACTTGATAAAATTCTTTAAGATGTCCAGCCTAATTCTACATCCCATTTTAAAGATTGGTTGATACAAAAGTATATTCTTATCAATCTCTAGGCAAATAGCTCATTCAAAAATAAAGACATTAAATAAATTTATATGATTTTTCGTAAATTTCTACAATTTCTAACTAAATGTAGACATTAATTAGTAATTATTTACTACAAGTTACAAGATTAGTTGAACATCTTTTTAGTCATCATCATAACTGGTTCTTTGTCTCCCTTCAACAGGTCCATGTAACATTAATGTCTCTCTTGTTCTGAATTCTTTTCCCTTTCATAGAGAGATTTTTTATTCTTCCTAAGCTCACCTATGAACTGAAACTATTCCTTCCCTAACTTCCCTTCAAACACTTCTAAAATCATGAACTGAATAAGAGATAAAAATCATATGAATGCCACTAACCAAGTTTAATTTTCTCCTTTATATCCTTCACATTACTATCTCGAATTATTTTTATTACCTTGTTATCTCTGATTTTTTCTAGCCTCTTCAACCTTCTTTTGGTCAACATTGCAAAATAATGTTGATACTGTGTATCTTTTTCTGTAATGTCAAAGATTTTACTCTGTGCAACACAATACTATATACACAGATTTTTCAATAACTTCTTCCAGAGGTTTTTATCTATTTTACTCTTTAGTGCTCCAAAATTGATTTGAACATACCTCTATGTTATAAAATAGAAATTTCAGAACAATAACCTTATAAAGACTCAGAAATTTGCATCTCTATTCAAATATGATTCTGTCATCAAAAGCTATTTTCTAAGAATTGACAAAAGATGGATGGATAGAAAGGCATGTGAATGCAGATATAAGAGTGGTAGATAGTCTGTGACCAGCAATTAAAAGCAATGAACTGTCAAAAGAAGAAAAAATGCTTGTATGTAAGAGTGCTTGCTCACACCTAGTTGTAGCAAATGTTGTGTGCCCGGAGAAGTTTATGAGTGAGCTAAATAAGGTAAGAATAAATTATACAAGTAATAAGTTTGGCAAAAATAAGAGAGAAAATTCATATATGTACCCATATCATCTGAAAATTAGTCCTCCACTTAAATCTAGGAATGAAGGGATAATGAATGAATGTGGAATTAAGCCCTCATGTACAGCTGCATCTCCTCACCAACTACTTATGTATTTGGTATGCCAATGGTTTATGTATTTTTGTATTGATTGAATACTATCAGACTTTCAGCTATCATTAAGCACATACGCGTAAGTATACAGTCAAAATTTACACATTTAATCTTGTAAATAGGCACTATAGTGAGAATTTAAATGGGTTCGGTAGGGGTTGATATCAGTTGCTCGGATAGGAATCTAAATCAATACCATGTACCAAGCCATCTGTGAGGATATCTGACCAGTAGAAAATAGGACACATAGAAAGGATACATAGAAGTAGTATGTCTAAAACGGAGATTATTTTTAAGGTCCTAAAGAGAAAGAAAGACAGACAATCACTGGTTCAATGTGGTGAATGAATATAAGAGAATGCATCAAAATGGTGTCTGAAGGCAGAGATAAATCTAAGAATAGGAAAGTATTAAAAAATATAGTGAATAGATAACACTCTAACCGAAAAGGGAAGCATGGGTGATGTATGAGTATGTATATTGGATAAAAGTTTCTGAAACCTTAAAGGCAGATGAGGTATTAATGATCACTCTCAGATATCCAGCTAAAGAAAGATTTACATTTTACATAAAAAACTATGAGCTGTACAGAATTTTCAAAGAAAAATCAGTAAAACTGAGCAAGTGTATATCATTTCCAAGCTTACCTTCCTGCTGATAATAGAGTGTACAGTTGCTCTGCCGTCACGGACCATGAGAATGAATTTAGCTGCCGGAAATAGTTCAGAAAGATAAACTGCAGATTTGAGTGTGAGAGGATCTTTGTTACATAGACGAGGTGCTGGCTCTCCATGCCTTGCTATCACCTCTAAGCAAAATGCTGCAATGGCCGAGTCTAGAACCTGAAAAATAAAGTTCAGCAGTTTTTCAAAGCTACAGCAACAGTTATATAAAGTCACAGTTTGACAGCATTTTTAGTAGATTTTAGATTTCAGGAGGAACTTTTCCTTCCAAAAATTGAGCAAATTGAAAACAAGGGGGGGGTTATTCCTTTTTTTACACAATAATATTATCATATGATGGACATTGATTGGACATGCTAATGATTTAAGATGTAATAAATTTAACTCAGTAGCACTCTTCATTGCTGAATCTACATAAAAAATAACCTATAGCAATTGCAATTATGGGTATGGTATTTTTGTCAAAAGTACTTTGATGACTAAGGTCACTTTGCATGTAGGCCCCCACCAAGAATCAAACCCAGATCTGTTTTCATCAAGTTGAATGCACTACCCACTTGGCTATCTGGGAGCCAATATATTTATTGATATAACAAATTAGTGTGCCAATGTATTGCCAAATCTTTGCATGAGATGCAGACAATATCTATTTAGTTATGTCAATGATTGATTTTGGATGTTGTTGCTGATAAAATCAATTGTTAATTAAAAGAAAGAACATTAATTTACCTTAAAGCTTAAATGTTTTAATTAGGGTAAAAATGGCACTATCAGAGTTCCCTAAGCCAAAATATTCTCTTGTGAGCCACTTTAAGAACCAGTGCCATGGATTCACCACCTCCAACTTAGAGCATATAAGAATAATAGAAATATAAAAATATATAGAAGTAATTGAAATAAAATTGGTATAAATTGGATATAATATAATTAGAATAAATATTGGTAACATATAGATTGATAAGCCCAGCAACTTGCGACCCAAAATAAAAATCAAATTGCAATTATTTGCACTTTAGATCATACTCATGCGAATTCTCTTATTCCACAATTCAAAGATGTAAATGATATAATAAAGATGTTGTAAACAAAGGAGTTATGAAATAAAAATTGACTTTAATCTTTACTATAATGGTAATTTGTAAGAAGGTGTAATTCATGGCATGAAATTAGATTTTCAAATTTCTAAAGAAGCCTCCATAACTAGGAAAGTATTGCATGGATACTGATACCTCTAAATTTTTTTTCAATCACAGCTTTTATGTAAAACATAAATTCATAATTCTTGTCTCCACCCGAATTTCAATTAAATTTGATGGAAAAGATTTTGATACCTGAGCAAAAGAGGATCTTTATGGCACATAAAATTTAACATACCTTGAACCCAGAAATAACAAGCTTGTATTACATAAATATTGTAAATTGATAAAATGCCTCTTTTTAAATAAAAGATTTAAAAAATTCTTCTCATTGTTCATACATTTCAACTCATATTTTTTTGTCCCACCTCATTGAACACAGTCTGTTTTGTATTCAGTCTGAGGGACAGTTTAAACATCAAATCTTTCACCAAATTTGGATAGTGAATGGGGCTTACTAGGCTAAATGAGGGGTACTGTAGTTTATCCTTGCTATCTTTACATAGGCAGAATGCTTCAAATGGAAAAGTCCATTTACACACAGTGCAATCGCTTCAATAATAACTTTTTTCATAGCATTCAACAAGAAAGATGAACCCTGAATCCTGTGTAAATCACTCGATGAATGAATAAGTATCTCTATCATCATCACCATAACTCTTTAATGAAACTGAACCAAGAAATAAGGGTAGGTGGGTAATGATAGATATTCTTTCCAGTTGAATCTTTAAAATTCCAAGAATACAATTCAGAATCAGATCAGATGTCTGCTTTTTGTTGTACATGAAAATCTTGAATTGTACATGAAAACTTGCCATGAGATCCCAATAAAGTTATAGACTAATGGCATAGTAAAGAGGTTTCACTGACTATTAATATTGCATTTATTTATTCAAATGAGTATGTATATTTACAAGATGATTCCAAAATCCTGATCAAAATCACCATTTGGTTAGGGGAAAAGAAGGGAGAAGAAAGTTTTTGCAAACGTCAATAAATGAATAGTTTTGGAGATACAGGTGAGATGGGAAAAGCTTGGAATATGATCAAGGAAAATATTCTATACATCTGGTACAGTGGTATCTTAACTTACGAACTTCATTCATTCCAGACCAGAGTTTGTATCTCAAACCCAGTTTTTTGTTGTATCATATGGTAAATCAATTAATCCATTCTGCCTTGGGAATTTTGAAAAAAAATGTACGTATACAATAATATAATTATTTCTGTTCATCAGTTTTTTGATTTTACATGGCTTAAATAGAATATTTAAAAAATATGTATTTATAAATTCTACGATGATTTATTTTGTCTCTTCAGTGGGGAAGGTTTGAAGAAACTGTCCAGGGCTGACTGAGTCTGTTACTTTGTTTGTACTCTTTTAAAGTGATCAATGATATTGGATCAAAAACATTAGTGGCTCTACATGTGACATCTTGGCTTGGATGCCACTTTCCTACCATTTCTCTTAATTCACTACAGTGTTGCAATATCTTCTTTACATCGTTTGTTTTACTGGCTTCTTTCCAGTTTCTATCTTCTTTGGTCTCTGATGATATTCAGTAGTTGGGATAATAAAAGTTCCAGCATTTGTGTGTTGAAATTAAGGTCATATCTTGAGGTCACATTGGAGTATGAAAAAAGTTCATATGTTGAAAAGTTTGAATGTGGAGCGGTTCGTAAGTTGAGGTACCACTGTATTTGTGTTCATGCAAGCTTCTACTTCCTGTTTCATGGAAGAAAAAATGAGTTCTCCCCATTACAGATTACTAGCTATACTGAAAGTATGTGTGTGCATTTGGAGAACATGGACATGGTTTTGACCAGAATTGCACAAATTGATGTTTCCAAAGATCCCCAAATTCAGGGCTCGAGAGAATTGAAATACTGGGAGTAGGGGTCAGCATGGGTCAAAATTTTCAGCCCAGGCCTGGCCTATTCATCATTGAACCTAAACCCAACCCATCGAAACCTGGGTAGCATTTATTAAATGTTGTGGGTAGTATAAGCAAATAATTCTTGTAACCAGTTTGTGTTATTGTAGAACTACACAAAGTGAAAGCTGAAACCATATAGGGTGTTACTGATCACCCTCTTCTGTGAAGAAAAAGTTTATAAAACAAAGAAAGGTCTGAACACATTGTCTAATCATTCTGTATTAACTTTGTAAGGCCTCTTTTCCCATGCAAGAACCAAAATCACTACTTGAGAATGAGTAATTTTTCCTTCCCAAGTTATGCTTTGGCTTGAGCTTGGCCCAGCCCAATAGTCTTTACTCAGCCTGAACCTGGCCCATGAAGACCTCTAATTGAGAGATCAAGGAGGCAAAGTTCTTTCTCACTATGAAATATTTATTGAATTTTAATACTAAATTTAACTGATGCACAAAATGTAACTCACGCTGAATCAGAGAGTGATAACTTGCTGGTAAAGAAGATGTCATCTTCCATGTTATAAAAGCAAGAACATCAACAGTAAGTTAAAAATTAGATAATCATTGAACAAGTCCAATCCCATTCCATTTCATAAAATGACAGGAGATATCTCCAAAAGTGATAATTTTTGCATTATTTCTATAAATGATTGCCTTCAATTCAAAAATGTATTCTTCAAAAATGAAAATCTTTCATGAAGTACTGAAATTGTGTTATGGAGTAATGGCATTCCAACATTATATTTATGCTAATATTGTTATAAAAATACCCCAGAATCATCAAAAAAGTAAATAACTCACTCAAAGTGGATTTTGTCATCCAGGAGGACATTTTCAAGAGCATGTGAGAAAAGTTGAACAAGAACTGAAAATGTAAGTTCAGTTCAGGACAGTTCTCCTGAAGATATCCTCCAGGATGACAAAATGTACATTGAGTAATTTTCATACTTTGCAATGGTTTTGGGAGGCTTTCCCGAGTATACTACACAAACCATTGGAAGTCATAATTATATTCTATCAATATTATAATTCAAAGGCATAAATGATTTTAATCCTTCTAATCATATCTTAATAAAAGGGATACTATTTGTCCTTTAGTAAAGGATGGAGGAAAACTTATCTTCCGTTTACTTTTGTCTAACTCAGTCTTGCTCATGACTATGATAATGTGTAAGATACTGATGAATGGCATGGCATTGATCTTTGTCAGTTCTGACTGAATCCTATGGGAACTGTATTTCACAGAATAATTTTGCTATATTAACATGAACTGTTTTAATTTAGAACATTTTTATTAAGTGAGGAAAACAAGGGTAAACTACTTCATACCTCATCTTGCCCAGTAATTCTCATTTTGCTTCCAAAACCTTTGATTGCTAATGGTGGAATGGTTAAGGTTTCAAAATAACAAATTCTAACATTATCTCAGATTTCAAATATCACAAAAGATTTACATTACATAAGTGAAGTGTTTACAGTGAAACCTGGTAAACACTATTTTCAGAGAACCAACTGAAAAACTGCACTTTAAATAGCATGGCAGTTTAACCAGAAGATGACATAATTTATTGCATTTTGAAAAACAATACAAAAGTGTTTTTTGGCTCTTTCATTTTAAGTTCTTCAGACTTTAAAGCAAAAAGAGATCTTACTTATTTTGCTTTAATTAGAGTGCTCATTTATAGGATAGTGTCTAAAAAAAATTATTTCAACCAGGTTTGACTATTATATTTCCAAGTTTTTAAGTGATCTCTTCATTCTTACTTTTTAGTAGTGATACAGGCACCAAAATCTCCCACTAAAAATGAATATGAATATAAAGTATGAAAACATAAGTGAGTATATGCACATAAAAATACATATGTGCAACATATGTATTTAACTGACTGCCTTTTGGCATCTGGCAGGGTGTGCATGCACAATGAGTCTTCTTCCCTAATCAAATACTTTTGCATATTATTTGCAGAAAGAATCTTGAAGTGACTAGTTCTAGCTGATTGGGACTCACCTCTTTTGAAAGTCCAGCCTCTTCTAAACGTAGGCTTTCTTTCTGTGACTTAAGCCAATGTGTGCGCATTTGAAGCAGACGGGGAATAACTCTTGTCTCCTGTCCACAGCGTACCTCTGGGTGGGCATCTAGCATTGCTCTCATCAGCGTTGTCCCCGATCGTGGAACTCCACCAATGAAAATGAGTGGCATCCCTCTGTGATAAGGGTATCCATGATGCTCATTTCCCTCACCACCACTGACCCATCCCTATGAATTAAAAGTAATAATTAGAATAAAATGGAAATCATCTAGACTTACTAGAAAGATACCCTCTATTACCACATAGATATGTTAATAGATGTTAATGGTATATAGCTTAACCATAGCATACAACAGAAGAGTTATATCAGAATGTTCATCACCAAGTTAAACTATATAAATGAAGTAACAGATTTGATAACTTGACATACCTTTTCTACAACAATATCCACCCAAGTGTGTATTTGGAACACAGTTTGAACTATCTTGCTCAATTTCTAATCCAAAGCAATCCAAAACAACATAATTTTTGGTACTCAAAATTTCAACAACAATAACAACATATCATAATAGGAAAATTTACTAGATGAAAAAAAAATAATTGAATAATAGAGAAGAAATGTTTAAAATTTAGAACTTAATTTAGTATTTGTTATTGGTATCATACTCACAAAGGGAAATTCAAACTTAATATGGGAATGAAAAAGAATATCAATGATGTAAATAGATGTTTCTTTAAAAATATATCTATTTCATTCTAAGGAATTAAATTGTATTCTAAATGAAAGTTCCAGGTCATTCAATATTCCAATACTAGTTACCTCCTCCATCAAGCATGATGGACTTAATTTAACTTATTTTCCAAATATATCTGTTTTTGTGTAAACCTGATCCTCCCAAGTCAGGGTGAATTATAACTATGAATTCAACATTCACAAAACTTTTGCACTTTTCAAATTTTAACCATAAAATTAGTTAGAAAGAATACTACCATCCTCTAACCATTTTATACACATTACAGGTACGATACGTATGTATATTTATATACGATAACATATTGAGCTCACCATCAATAAATGGGTTTGTTTAATTGACAAGCATGATGGAACTAAACGTAAATTGAATTGTAAGTATATACCTAATGTATAACATATTCATTCACTAGTTCTTTTATAAATACTATTAATAATACAGTTTTAAGCTAAGAATAATAGCAGAATTTCGAACAATTACTTGCTCGATTTCGTAGAACTTAAGTAATGAGTATGAAGTAAGGATTGTTTAAAAGTTGCAAGAGGCAATGAACAAAGGGTTGTAAAAAGTTGCAAAAGGTAATTCTCTAACGGGAAGAAGAATTTTGGGTCGACCAAGAAAAATATAGGTAAATGACTAAGATGTTTAAAAGGTGCTGAAGGAAATACGTCTTTACTCATGAAGAAAAGAGGAAAAGAAAAGCATTTACGTGGACTGCAAATATGTTGGATGCTAATCTTAACTTTTCCTTAATAATTTCCTATTCTTGTGAAATAAAATCTCCCACATAAAATACATTTTTATGGTTAAAGTAATTTCTTCAGTTATCCATTTTATTGCAATTGATATTCGAATCTTAAATCTCTTCTATTAACATCGTTCTCATAAACCGAAAATAATTACGGTGAAAATTTTGGGCCACCGGTGCAGTGAACGTAACCAATCAAGTCAACCCAAAGTAACGGCGTGTACAAATAAATGAAAAAGAAAGTAGAAAAACTAGATCTACTCGTGGAGCAAGAATTAGCCTCGGGCGTCGTTGTCCGTTCAAATGTAAAAGGTGAGGAAATACCATGTAATAAGGCTGTCCATCTCCACGGATGCCGTGGTGACTGGAGCTCCCCCCGCCGTATTCCCCGCACCGCAACGCCAGCCGATGGATGAGGAGGACTGCAGCGGCAGCGAGAACCAGGTAGAGGGCCACCTTCTTCGCACCCCGTCCCATGCTATCACTGCTGCCTCTCCTCTCCCCCCACCCCTTGCTCTCCACCCCTCGCTGCTACCTCATCGCCCCACTCCTCCCAAAGGGTCCTGCAAAAACAACCACTTCGGATTAGACCTTTCACATCGCTCGATTATTTGGTACCTGGGTATTCGACTAAATTTTGCCGAGCTGCCCGCTAGCCACGGTGCTCTTACGTATCATTTCCACCAGAAAACTTAAAGTACAGTAGAGTCTCGACTATCCGAGTCCCGATTAACCGAGGATTCGTATTATCCGAGGTACATATTTATGTGCTTTGCCTTTTTCACTTACATATGTACACTGCTTAAATTAGTTTTGCTGTGACTGCACCATCTCAGTTCAGCATAGACAAGCAAACTTCGGCATAATAATCAATAGATAATCGGAGATAAGAAGCGAAAACTTGGACAATTGACGTATTTATTACGAAGGAAAGGAGAAATATTCCATTTAAAAAGTCTTTACATATAGGTTTTTTATTGTAAACACGCCGTACTACGACAAGGCATGAACATAGCGTGTTCATTTCATAATTTACGTATGTACCCAAGACGACCCTTACGTATAATCCAAGTATTCGATTATCCGAGGTGGCCCCGGTCCACATTAACTGCGATAATCAAGATTCTACATTAGTGATATTATTTGACGAACATAGTATTTTCATATAAGTATGTATATACCCTTCGACGATTAAAAAGTAATTTTATCATTAATTTTATTTCGAATCACGCAATAATCACTTTATATAAGTGGACCAATGGTCTTTTGCATAATCTGCATGGTCAGGAAGGACTGCTTGCTTGCTTAACATTTCTCTATCTTTATAATCCCGACCTCTAACCGTAATTATGCACTTGTCATTGACGCATATCCCCATCAGTTATTAAGATCTATGCAAAAAGTAGAGAAACGCTTCTCAGGAACGAAATAAAAGATAAACCTTTACACACCACAGAATATTTTAATGGTACTACCAGGTTTCGACTCATGGAGTCATCATCAGGTACAGAGAAAGAAATTGTTATGGCCAGTATATATACAACTAANATTATCCTAAACCAGATTCACCCTTTAAATATCATTGCTTAACCAGATAAAATCAAATTACTCTTCTTTTCCATGTTCTACCTTTGAGGTTCACTCGATAAAATTCTTTAAGAAGTCCAGCCTAATTCTACATCCCATTTTAAAGATTGGTTGATACAAAAGTATATTTTTATCAATCTCTAGGCAAATAGCTCATTCAAAAATAAAGACATTAAATAAATTTATATGATTTTTCGTAAATTTCTACAATTTCTAACTAAATGTAGACATTAATTAGTAATTATTTACTACAAGTTACAAGATTAGTTGAACATCTTTTTAGTCATCATCATAACTGGTTCTTTGTCTCCCTTCAACAGGTCCATGTAACATTAATGTCTCTCTTGTTCTGAATTCTTTTCCCTTTCATAGAGAGATTTTTTATTCTTCCTAAGCTCACCTATGAACTGAAACTATTGTCAGATAATGGGTGAGACATCTGATTATTACTTTTACTACTAAAGATCAATTCTTATTTTTCCTGTTTGGGCAATGGCTACAAACTACAAAGATTTAAATTCTTCAGAGACCAATTAATTTCTTTCTTACAATTCTCTGGTGCTGTCACCAGCCCTTTCACAACCTTAGATTAGAAAAAATAGCCACTACTTTGGGGATACCATCTCTCACTGAAAATTTAGAGCGCAACAACCTTAATTTTTGCAGAATATTGTTAAAGGTAAATACAGGACTAATGATTTGATTTCCATTTTTTCCCCTCTGTGTCCCTTCCCACCTAGATAGATTAAATTCTTTATTTCATTGTTCTACACCTCAACTTTCCATCACTAAATTATCCTTTATTTACTGCTTGCCTTATCAGTACAACTTCTTATGGCAAAGCAATTTTGTGAGGTAAATCAATTTCAGCTATAATTTATATCAGTCAAAAAACAATCCTTTCAAAAAAATAATTTCCAAAGAACTGGGAAAGAAAGAATTTTAAAGAACTGACCATGAACTGAAGTAATTGTACAGAACAAATAGAATTTCAAATGTTTAATGGATATGAAAGCAACACTTAGGACATAAAATCAATACAGGAAATGTGATATAGGTACAAAAATACATTGCAGATGATTTATTAATATTTCCAGCTATTCAACATTAAGAAATTCATTTTTATAAGATACATTTTTGCAGTAATTTATTAAAAATAAAAACTAGAAATTCTTACTTTGAAAGAGACACGCCTCCAGGTTTGTTGATGAGCTTTTCATGGTGTAATACAGTTTCATTCCATGGAACATCCAAAAACTGAAGTATATTTGCCATGGAAGAACGTGGATGCAGCACTAACTGCTCATAGTGAACCACAAGGCATCGTTTAGGACCAACCTCTAAACACTGAGAATGCATTGCACTAACAGCAGCATTCCATTTTGCCAAGCACTGCCGGTAGCTGGTTAAATCAAACCCTGTTATAGTTACCTGAAATTGTAAAGAGAAATGTTTACTATAACTTAAAAGGTATAGATAATCACAATTGATGTAACTGGTCTCATGGTTAACATGAATTAGACAAAAGGAAGAACATTTTACAGGATGAACATTCTAAAATAAGAATATATTCTAAAAAAATATTTTAAGATAAGAAATAAACTCAAAATAAATTATATGATACCTATAAATCAAGTGATACCTAATAGAACATATTCACTTCACTTCACCAGTCAGTTTTTGTCTTTCTTTTGATTAACTTTATTAATTTAACAATCTATACTAGCCAACATGTACATCTCTTCAACATCTCAAAAGCTTGCACAACTAATTTACACCTCAGTAGCCTTCAGAAAATATAACTTATCTTTCTCTTAGAAATCTCACACAAACCAAAATAATAATCAGATTTCCTTTCATGTGTAATGTACATACATATCTTAATCCTAAATGGATTATCCTAAACCAGATTCACCCTTTAAATATCATTGCTTAACCAGATAAAATCAAATTACTCTTCTTTTCCATGTTCTACCTTTGAGGTTCACT
>KZ308192.1:1224035-1300308 GCA_000376725.2 Ladona fulva
GAACAAAATAAAAGATAAACCTTTACACACCACAGAATATTTTAATGGTACTACCAGGTTTCGACTCATGGAGTCATCATCAGGTACAGAGAAAGAAATTGTTATGGCCAGTATATATACAACTAAGGAAGGTAGGGGAGGTTACGGAGGAGAGGGGCATAGGTTATTGATGACAGCGGAAAGGATGGGTGATGGGAAAGGGGAGAGGTATTCGTTGATTACTTCAACTCTTTCTCTTTCAATTTCTTTCTCTGTACCTGATGATGATTCCATGAGTCGAAACCTGGTAGTACCATTAAAATATTCTGTGGTGTGTAAAGGTTTATCTTTTATTTTGTTCCTGATGGAGCTCTAGCACGAAGTCACGGACCAAGCAGTTGATTCTATC
This sequence comes from Ladona fulva, assembly GCA_000376725.2. Taxonomy (NCBI): domain Eukaryota; kingdom Metazoa; phylum Arthropoda; class Insecta; order Odonata; family Libellulidae; genus Ladona; species Ladona fulva. The sequence goes on from KZ308192.1 coordinate 1,224,424, forward strand.
AAACGCTTCTCATTTCTCGTCAAACAAAATGTGAACCACTTGTAAACCTGAATTGCGGGTGTTTTCCTTCTTTTGTCTAAGCTTCACTCATGTGTTTTTTTTTACGCCCACGAACTTTCAATAAATTCTTTTCCTATCTCTATTTTTAAAAATTTTTCTTTGATATTAATGTATACGAAAAAGGAGTAAGGAGGGGCACCTGCAGCCTTTAGACCGCATGCGGTCTTTTCGAGCGTTCAGGAGGGGTTGCACGTAGATGAAATTTTCGATACATACTCAAATTTCCGTATTTAAATAATTTTAAAATTTCGTTTACCACTTAAAGCGGGTATAAATGGAAAGTAATACACCCTGGTTTACTTAGCGATTAAGTTCGATGACCTTTAACCAATTTTGATGCTGAACAATTTCACTGTGCGCAAAATGCCACTCAAGTGCGGCCTGATAACGTCATATGCGGTCTCACGGTTTCTTAAGCGGCTTCCGATGAAAAATGGTTCCCCACCACTGGATTAGATGCAGGAAGAAATATTTCAGTCATAACTTTCCCCGAACAACCAACTTATAGATTGAAATATATATCAACAAAAGAAACTTCATCGAGGATTCCAATGAGAGGACGAGATTCGAAATTCGATTGCACTGAAGAAGAAAAATTTAAACAGTTGCACTCTTACCTATGGGTTTTTAGTATGGTTCAACTTACCCTTGAGAATACTCTAAGACCATTTTGAGAATTCATGATATACATTATTCTCAGCAGGAATTCGCTTAAAAATGAGCAAAGATACTGATAACGAAACCAAAAGGTGTATATATATCTTTCCCAAAAACTCTCGATCTATGATAAAAACAATGATTCGGTGCCTTTATTTCCCTCATTACCAGGCCATTGAACCGTATTATCTTTCGTTCCGGTTTAACGAAAAAAAGAACAAATTTCGGTTAAGTTCCGGTTCCACTCCTACCGCAACCGTTGTATCGCTTCGAATGCTTTTTTTCACCCCAACCATTCTAATGTTATATCCATCTAAAACTTTGTTCTAATATTTCGGGCTGTTTTAATTCACAATACATTACACTGCATTTAAGAATCAAACTCTGAAATAGTTAGTTGTAAGTCATAGTTGCAAATGCTTAGTAAACCTTCCTCCAGTTACCTGAAATGTGCACTGTTGGAAACAGATATTTGGAACGTAATACATGTTCCCGGTTTCGGTTCGAGTTCAAGCATCGCATTTTTTCGGCTCGGGTTCGGTTTTTACTCCAGATAAAATAACCTTTATTTCTGTTCTGTTCGATGCCCTACTCATTACCCATTTGTAGTAGTTAAACATATTATAAGACTAGATGTCTGTCTAAAGTTCGATAAAACAACTAACAAAAATGTTTACAAGAGGCCAAGGACTGACTGAAAAACCGACTTATCAGTAAAGAGAAAGAAAGATAGCCTGAATAGATTGAGGAATCCCATTCTGCGTGTTATGATTGTCCCATTTATTACCCTTATATAAAGGATAAAATTTAAAAAAGGAATAAAGGACAAAATTTATTATCCTTAAATAAAGGACAAAAGGGCATATGACCTGCTCAAAAAATTGAAAACGTGCCCTTATATCTCTTCTCCCGCTCTAAATTGGTATAACAAGTCTTTCATTCTAATGATATACACACTAATATATATTTTTAAAACCAATTTCCGATTCTCATGTACAGAAAATTTAGTCAAATATGTTTCACCCTAATTAATCAATCAATCGGCAGATTCTGCATCTGCAGTTCAGAAACCTTGTGCATGGCCATCTCCAAACAGCAAGCAATCGAGGGCTACAGGGCGCAGGAATCAAATACTCGAATATTGTAGTCATTAACTGAATATCGAAAATTCAATGTTTGATACAACGCATAAAACGTTGGAAATGTAGAACTGGCATCGTGAGAAGCAATGACGTGAGACTCAATTAAGCTGTACCCAAAGAAATACGTACTTGAGGGATTCATCAGTAATGTAGTGCGTTACATGATAAAACAAAACTAGAGTTGCAGCGAATGCAGCTTTATGTGACAAAATCGACGCAGAGATCTTTTGTACGGGAGTGGAAAGAGAGAGTCAACCATAAAGACAGCGAATTTGCATCAAATGCGGCATTGATAAAATCTTGAAGCGCGATCACGCATCTCCAGTTTTGCTACTTTGTCACTTGCGATTGTTTTCTATTTTTGGCGTTTCTTCTGTATCAGCAACATCTCACTATCTGGTATTTTCTGAATCGAGGATCCTTTTCCACGAACTCGTATAACCACGTAACGTACGACTTATTCATAAATAAAACAGCCTTATTTTTGATGGATAAAAAACTTAATTTTGAATTTTACTTTTTATATAATTTTTTGAATATTAATTTTTAAAAAATCATACAACATATGTAATTCATGCAGTGTGTGAAATGATATTATGTATATAATAGTTCATGTCCACTTTGAGTTTTTCTGAGCTAAGCGATCTTTTAGCTACTTTTCTGGGTAAATTGGGATATCTGCGATCGCTTCCAGAATGCGCTTATGTCTTTTTAAGCCCTTAAAAATGGTATATAAAGAGCGGAACCACGATAAAATTGAGTTCAAAAGTTACTCTAATGTCGTCAATCCAATCCAACCACAAGGGCAATTGGGATACCAGTTCTCCAACCATTCTCCGTGGAGACTTTCATTACTTGCAGCAGAGAAAGTGGAACAGGGCAAACGAATCGCAATAAATCTCGCGAAATATCGCTCGCTAAATATTACAGAGCATTACCGGCTGCCCTCAGGTTGCCCTTGCGTTCAAGTGAAAAGGCCTTGGCACCTCCCGAAGGCATTGCGCAGTCTTTATCATCAAGGTGCAAGCGTTAAGGCAAGAAATGCCCGCAGCCTTCCTGTGGCCATCTTCCAGACCCAATTCACGTTACAATGACACCGAGTGCACCGTACGACTCATTTCTAAATCAAAGGCCGTTACTAGACCTTGCGGAGATTCTGTTAGCTTCCTCAAACGCGAATCGAAAACATAAGTGGGTTTCATTCTTTCTCTGTTTCCTCCTGCTCCAGTTCTGAGAGGAATCTTTTCAGTCCAACAGTTTATCAAGATGTACCTGAACACCTCTAAAGATAAAATCTTCCGCAAAGATAATCGATGCCATTTAAGTCACTTTAATCGAGATGGGTTGAACTCTATCGATGGCGATGCACAATGCGATGATAAAAAATATAGAACGATGAAAAGAGATATCAGCTTTTATAAGATATTTATCAGATATTTAAGTCACTTTAATCGAGATGGGTTGAACTCTATCGATGGCGATGCACAATGCGATGATAAAAAATATAGAACGATGAAAAGAGATATCAGCTGCACGATTACGTGGGGCGCTCTAACTGTTCTCGGAAGAGTCTTTGTTATTTGCAGTAAGCTATTGTTACTATTTAATATTTTTATTACAAAATTGTAATTATAGTCACATTGTATGTTTACCAAGACTTTTCTTAATGTTATTGAACACAACCAAATAGAACAACAATGTTGCTTGGTTATTTATTATTATTTACAACCTGCGGGTAGGCTGTAAGCCTGGTGATAGTTTTTACCGACATATATACAAATATTTACACAATAAATATTTAATAGTCGCACAATACATGATACACACACAATACTTTCAGGATTATTATATTTTTACATTCATAAATAATATTTATCTGAAACCTTAGTTATATTAACATGATATAAAATGTAATTGCTTTTACTGGATTTTTCGGTGTTCATGACAGGCCTACTCGGCAACCGTTGAGGTCACGTGGTAAAACCCCACCGCACATCACCTTATCAACCAATCCCTTACTACCATCAGCAATCCCTACATTACTACAAAACTAGACTATAACAATATCCTTATTACTACAATACAGCGAAACATTTCTTTTTGAAAGGTTTTTCAATGGCCTTAAGAGTGACGTCCACGTAACTTATTCCATTCAAAATACCTTTATTGAGAAAAGAATACTTTGCTACATCCGTTCTTTTACCACCGAGGCTTAATTTTAAATTCGTGACTATCTTTCCCGAGGAATTCTGGTTTCTCGTCTGAATTTTTTAAAGCTTCTCACCAATTAATACCTGAAATAATTTGTTTTATTTTTTAATTTTATTTTGACGCGGTATAACTTGATAACGGGAACCTTAATTAGTTATCATCAGGTTTTCTGTATTATCTTCCTCAGCCTATCATTTGAAGAAAAATATCTTTACTCATTCCCACACTTTCTTTCATAGGAGAGTGTTCCGCGGAGAGACAGTAAATATTCCTTGAAAAACTCTTAAAATTGATACGATACTCGTATTATTTGGAAACTACGCCGAGTTTAAAGAAATTCAATGACAATTTTACATCTTTTACACGCAGAAACTTATGAATATATGGATCTGTTAATGACAGACGTTAAGGAATATTGGTTATTGGAGTGAAAGGGTATAAAGCTCCAGAATCTTAGAGAAATCGATGGAAAGTAAAAATGATAAAGGTCAATTAATAATATTATAGTCACCACAGTATTCCACACGATGAAAATATCGGTATTATGAAACTGTTAGAAAAGTTAAAATTGTGTAGGTATTACCGTAAACAAAGATCGAGAATTATGGCTCAATATCCTCTAAAAAATTCGCCACAAAAACTTGAAAAGTGAGCCCTGACGAAATATTATACTGAGCAGGTCCTTCGATTCTTTGACCACAAGAACTTATAAACCCCTTCCACCGTTTTCAGATTCGGAAATGGAAAAGCCCCGAAAAGAATTCCGAGCTACAGCTTGCAAAACACGAAACTACATTAATTTTCAACAAATAGTATAAAATCATTACGACTAGCAAAAGAATGACGGGAAACAAATATTTAAAGAGTTTTGACGAAAGAAAATAAATCACAAATCTCATTTCTCGTATAAAAGTTATTGTTTCTTACTTTATAAAATGAATTCATACCGCTGAACGATGGGTCTTTCTCTTCTAATAAGAAGATGTAAGACTAAAAGATAGGATAGGACTTAGAAAGTTAAGTTTTAAATCGATGAATAATTTCTTTTCGCAACTGGAGGCATTTCAACTATTTATGCCACTCGTTGAACCATTTAAATTCTTTTCGCTTTAAATCTATAAGAAGTATGACTGCACAACAATTTATGTAAATAAAAATGCATTCGTCTATTGTCCCTTACGCTTTGCTATTAGCGCGTGGCAGGAAAAGACACTTCATTATGAAGAGAAAATGAAGGATTGGCGAATGTAATTTCTTTAGATGAGGTCACCGATGGAAAAATGTTGGACGCTAAGTTATTCGCTGTGATTAATGCCGAAGGACACATCTCTCAGTAATAGAGGAAATATGAACGATATCTTATGTTCGAGTAGGTTCCCTTTATGAGATGTGGTGATACAAGAGAGCGATGGAAATGAAATGGATAGACAGATCAACTAATGAAGAAGACCCTTAACGACCAAACGAAGTGAGAAAACAAAAAAAAAAACTTCAGTGAAAATACAAAGGAAATTGCTCGGGCACTATGTGCAGCAGAATGGCTGGATGATGACAGAATTGGAAGGGATGGAGAGAGGGATTTTAGAGGTTGAATTACGTGGAAACCTAGGTCGAATTACGGGGGAAGGTAATTGTTCGTGTTAAGGTTAAGAATTACGAGGGAATGAAGCGATTAGTTGAGGCAGTGTCATCTTGGAGGGCTGTAACAAACCAGTCTGCAGATTTTCAATCCATAACATAGTAATTACTTGAAAGGTTTAAAAGGGAAAGTTTATACAAAAATGATTTACTTGAGACAGTAATTTACTGTAGGAGCAAATCTCCAATGGGATTCACTAACCGTAATAATGAAATTTTCGTGAAATGCCTGCGACCGACATAACTCAACCACATAAGATAGTTAGCAAATGTCATTGGAATTGTTCCATTATGCAAGGAAAATAACGTTTTGGTTTGACAGGCTTTTAGAAGCTAAAACTTAAAAAATATATTAAATATTTTATAAATTTACGCTCTCTACTGAATAATTATGCTCGCCAACACGATAACGAAATGAGATACACGACAATCCCTCATCTTTTATTTATTTCAAGTTCAAGGAACGCAACCAAATGTGTGTCAAGTCTCCGGAAGTGACATAGGTCAGGGATGGTAAACACGTGTTATCTGCGGCATGCATGGGGAATTTTTCAACGCGGCTGTCAATGACCAGTCGATTCACAACGGTTCAGAAGCGGAGAGAGCGGCAATAGGAGGATGTTCACAGTCAATGAACAGTTTCGAGAGTAAATATCCAGAAAATAAATACTCTTACCAGAAGAATCTTTGAAAGCAAACTAATTAACAAATACGTCTTAAATTTCTTTCGTCTAGGCAGTCAAAAAAACTTATGTATATTGAATTTAATGTATCACAAAATCACTGACTGTCGTCTAACGTAGCAAAAAGTAGATTCCAATTAACGAAAGAAAAGATACACATTAGTAAGCAAAGATTTTGAATGTGTGCATTAAAGTCAAACTGTATTTTGATTTTACAAGAAGGAATATTATCGAAAGGCGAAAATAAATAAAATACGAAAACAACTATTAATAAGAGGAAAAATTCAAAATATAAATATGAATGGATAATGAAATTTATAATACGTTCAAAAACTCTCAAAATATGCACAAAAGTGTAAATCATTCGGCGTATTGCCGAATGATAAATACACCGTCAAACACTCAACGATAGATTCTATAACAACAGCCTTAGAAAATTAATGAAACATTATAAAATGACGACTGCGATGATGATGATAATCAATCAGAGAAAGAAATTGGTACATTTTTGAAAGTTTTAAAGGAATGGAGAATGACCTCTTGAATTAAAACAACGCTTGGGGGTTGGATAAAAAATTAAAGTGATACATTTTTAATCAGTATTTCGGCGATACAAAAATACAATTCGATAAATTTCCGTTAAAATAAGACATTTCACGATTCATCATTTCAACAATAATTCAAGGTAAAGGTGAGGGCAAACTACAAAACTTGGTGAATTTTATTCCCCGCATATTTTGAAGCTATTCTCTTATAAAGAAGGATTTATTCAGAATCCGCATTCGCTGTCCATCTGCGGAAAGGACACAGCAGCAGTTTTTCGTCGTAATTGCTCCACAGGGAAACAAAAGGAAGGAGGTTAGATCCGTTGGAGCAGATAGAAATAAAAGGTTTCCTCACCAATGAATACCTTTGCCATAACCCCTCACCTCATCTCCTTACTCTCCATTTTCTTCCATTGTTGATCCTGCTTCCCTCCCCCCTTCCCCACCTCCCACACCTTTCCCCGCACCTCCTGTACTTATAATAACGTTTCCAAAGCCTGATGTAGTCTACCTGTAGACGAAACTAATCGTAAATAGAAAACAATATTCTGTGGACGTTACTAAGTTTTTGTTCCTACTTCCTTAGTATGGCGTCGTTCCACAAAAAAGAGCTTGGACTTCTTAAATTCAAAGGATTTTTCTCAGACATTTTGGAACGTATAAATTAAATATCTCACGCATTGAAATTTATTCTCATTAACTAAGGTCAAAAAAGTTACGTGATACTTCTGTTTTGCTATAAGTGTGCGATAGTAATGAGAGAAAGTAACAGTACGCTACCACTATCGTATAATGACTATATCGTATCATCCGTATTCTTCTTCTTAGTGCCTTATTCCCATCAATTACGGGATCGGCTGACGATTTTTGATTGGTAACGATAAATTTGGTTTTTGCTCTGATCTTGACAATCGGATTCCATTCCTGCAGCCAATTCTTATAGGGTAAGTACGACATACTCACACAACCATTCCCTAACCAGCGAATCCGATAAGCCGGGACTCGAACCCGGGACCTTGGTGTTGGAGCGCTAGCACGAAAACCATTCCGCCACAGCGACCGGTGATTCTCCACATAATTACGAGAAACTCAGCGAGGATCTGCTGAGTTTAACGAATATTCCAGATAAAATACATTCGAAGCAATACAAACACTGGTGAAAATATGAATATAATAGACATAAAAGACTTAAGAATATTTTTAAGATCGAATCCGGCAAAACACCATTGTGTAGATGATTTCTTCCTATTCTTTCTCTTCACAGAATATATTTACGAGTGGTTTAATGGAGGGAAAAATCGCCAGGAAAATTGAATCAGATCATCAATTTTAAGAAAATAAAATGGTGCTCTTCGCGTCGGAAGCAGAGATATCTCATGGAGGATCATTTCAGCAGAAAATAGAGCAATTACTGGAAGGAGGGTCGATGAACTTCTCTCAGAGACAAGCGTTTTATGCCACTTGATCAGGCGAAAACATGACCACACTGGATGTAATAGGAAAATTTAAATCAAGATCGTCTGTAATGTGATCACTGGGGTCATCGTGACGGTATATGAAAATGATAATGATCGATGATGTCGAAAATGGAAGTGCAGAACCATCCATCCGCTTTAGATTTGTTTTAACAAAAGCTACGGAATAGTTAGTCTAAATGAAAAATAGCCTCGATGAGTACTACCTTTCCGGATAGTTGCAGTCCAAGGGATACTTATATATATCTTATAAATTATCTTTCGTTCAGGAACGAGCTAGAACCGAAAATATCCTTACTTAGTTCCAAGTGAAAACTAGTTTCCCAAACTAAAAGTGAAAACTGTTTCCGGTATTTCTCCGGTTCTCAGTTTGAAAGTTGAAAGGCTGCATCGAGTTATTCATTTGGCAAATTACACGAACAAATATTGCAACTGAAGTATAATGTTGCAATAAACTAAAATCAATTGATGTTTAAATTATAAGAATCTATAAGATAAATGCGGCGGGGATTTCAAAACCGAATACCTTCCTTAGCCTTGATTCGGAAACACTTTCGAAAATAATACACTCATAATTCATGGATTATAGTATTTTAAACCTTAAAAACCAAATCCTTAATCAGTTTGCCAGTTCAGAGTGCCATTGGGATATAATTTAGAGTGTGAATCCTACATATAGAAAAAAACAGATGACAAGGAGCAAACTATATACTTCATTTTGAGATTGGAAATGCGTGGATTCAATAGACCATTCTTCTAGGACAATTTAAAGACGCAAGTGAATCATTACAACTCCACGGATATTTTCTCTGTTGGAAAGCAATTTTCATTACTCGAGCCATTTTATTGCCCTGAATTAATGTTGGCTAAGTTTAAAAAGAGCAATTTGAAACTATTTCTCGTTTATTCGGTTCGTATGCATTCCAAACGACGCCTGGATGCAAAATCCACCTCCTTTCCACACGAACTTCTCTATCCCGAAACGGTCAACCTGCAACCGAACCCAAGTTTTTCTCGATAGCCGATGAATCACACCAAACAGGATCCAATCCCGTCGAAGCCTTTTGGCAAAGAATTTGCACTGCTCAATCAATGAAGTGGAATTCTTGCCCCGTCTTTAGGGTCATTACTCCAATAAATCTAAGGTTAGAAAAGCAGCCCTTTGTGGAGATGACTAGGTTTCCACCGTAAATGTGTAGGCAAATAATTCATTAATCATAACCATGGTAATTAATTTTTTACGATTCTCAGAAACTTTATAACTTAAAAACGTTGATATAAAATTTCTACATTTTTTTAGACAACAAATAAACCTTCAAGGTTCGCTCATTACTAAAAATACTCAATTAACAAGATGATACCACGGCGATGACTAAATGACGACGTTGTGCTAAAATATATGTATCTTAGTCAAATTTTTCCAAAAGGAAAAAATCACTCTTGGATTTAATACCTCAACTACCATCAAAATATTATATCCTTCACAAATATTTTTATTATGTTAAATTTTTCTATTACATAAGATTAAATTAAATTAAAGGTTAAAACTCGCAATATTTAACACTTAATAGTCATACTATTTCATAAGATAAATGTACGTATTAGTGTTGCCACCTGGCAAGATGGCAAAATTGCAACGTAATTACAAATAATTAAATAAATGCCAAGGATTCATTTTAGCTAGTTAGTTGCTGGTCGCCCTTATACATATTTAATAAAGCTCCTTCCATTTACACGTACGTATAATGGTATTGTCGCAAACCAAAAATTGGAATGAAATGAATAATGGTTTTACGGTTTCGGCTCAGGTCAAGAATTTGAAAATTTCCACTCGGATTCCGTTTTCACTCCGGCAAAAATGACTTTTTTTGGTTTCGGTTTTCGTATCGGTTACGGTTCGATGCTCTGTCACACCGATGGTCCAGGTTCCGACCGCATAATATCCATCTTTCCAAAAAAAACACCATAAATACCTTCTTAGCTTACCCAAAAGCTACTAACTGCTTTCATTTCGAAAGATTGCGGAATTACGATAACCTATGTCGATGGTCGTGCTATACTTACTCTAATTGACGTTACGGTTTTACATTGCAAATTGAGATTTTGTTACAGGTTTAGACATTCCATGTGCGTCATTCTCTGCTTCTTAGCTTCTGCATTAGCTTCACGAATTTTCGGTTGGCTACACATATTCTACCTCCCGTTCCACATTCGATGTAGACTAAACAGCTGTTTACAGTCCTATTTGTTTCGCAGGTCTTTCAGATCCCCTTCTCTTTGTGGGTAGTCAGCCCGAGGCCTTGTTGGATCTTCATCCATTCATCAGTTAGCTTTTCAGATGGAACGAGGCAAGATGAGGAATGAGGTATTTCGCTCCTCTTCCCGTTACTGGGCCAGAATGCTACGAGTGGGGATTCACAGATGGGCGGTACTATGACCCTATGAATATTATCTTTCATTACATCAATAAGGAGTTACCAATATGAAACCATTATCTAGAATACCTCATACCCCAGTGGTTTCTATATTGTCATAGCCATGAGCAAGAATAAGACAAAAGTAAATTTTAAAAGTAGATTTTTCTGTGCTCCGTAAAAATATGAAAAAATTTTCCATTCTGATCCATTCATCAGAATATAGCAGAGGATATTAACCCATCATTCGATGCATTTTCTAGTGCTAAAGTATCGTTCTTCTAATACGCCAATCATCCAGCTTATCTTTTACTTATCTTTTTTTTCCCTAAGCCTTGTTCTATCCTACCAATCATGCGCTATCTCATACTTCAATTTACATGCGTATTGCACTATACAATACTTTTGTCTTTATTGGGCGTAATGGTATATATTATACGTAGTAGAAGATGCACAAGATGGTACCTTTCAGTCGCAGTTATGAAATAGACGGATGTTATTGCAAAGCATCGTACTTCTTCGTACAAGGAGGTTCACAAAAGTTCACAGAGTCGAGTTTTACCGCGTCTGCGACAATTTCAAACTAACGTAAAACCAAACGACATTTTCGCGCAGAATTGTTGCAGGAATCTAATAACGAAAAGCTTTAACAAATTCACGCGAACAAAGTGAGACGTAACAATAGTTTTTTTCACGATGGAAAATGAGCCTCTTCCTGGAACTTTTTGAACGCTCTGCGTATAATGTCGAAGAGCAATGGAGGGCGATAAATGCTCCCGCATTTATGTCATTACCTGATCGCATCGCTTGCCGGGAGATACTAACTTGGGCAAAGTTTTGGGGACAGATTAAACTTGGCCGTGCCAAATAACGAGGCGCCTCTCTTTAAAGCGCTCTTATGGAGCTTTTGATCGATTGGCTGACAAGCGCCGCGCTAATCCTACGTCGGGATATTCTCAGCGGAGCTGCACGCACAAGGCAAACTTTTCATCCGCCCGTTTTTCTCTTCCCTTCCGTTGTCATCGTTACGAGGATAATGAATAGTGGAGCCACAACTAATAATCTTTCTTCGACGTTGCAGTCTGCGTTTGCAGATTGTGTACTCATCTGCCCTCACCTATCTATCGATCCAAGACTTTCCACAATTTAACGGAAATGGCCCAAACTGTCTAGGCTTCCTTATGTTTCGACCAGCGGCGGGGAGCATTGTTTCACCGCAAGGCCACACTTATATACCATTAGGCCGCGTTAGAAGCCATAAGACCGCGTGTGAAACCAAAAGGCCGCACCTGGGAGGCACATCGCCTGCATTAACATATTTCACCGTCTGTACATCAAACTACATGAAGTAGTATTTTGAACCAATGTGGGAGGTCCGCTACGCTCCTTATGGAATTATAGGAAAAGGTTCCTCCAGAAAAAGGCCCTGCGAAGATGGTAAAAAAGATAAGTTTCTCGGATTGCGCCAAAAATTCAGTCACTTTCAACACGACGTCACCATGTCCTCTCGTTTCACCAGTCACGAATAGAAAACCGTTGTAATTTTTCATTCGCGTGCACCAGATCAGTTTCTTGCGATTACAGCTTCGCTCAAAAGGGGCGGTACTTTCCTACTGCAAGGCAGAGTGGCACTGCGACTCATTCCGCAACTGAATAAAAAAATATTGTGGGACAAAAATAGGAGGATCAGACTATATATTGACAGGAAGGATATAAGTTTTGCTCCATAGCAGTGCTTCGAACATAAGGCTCACGATGCATATAAGGTAATCGGTAGAATACAATAGCAAAGGACATAAACATATTTCCAAGTCATTTATAATAGATAATCTCCGATACACAATTTCCGAAGGGTATATAGTTAATTGTAACATATCAACGTGTACAATGGATAAATTCTGCAAAGCAGCACTTCCCAGCCGGCATTAGGTGAATTGTCAATATAATTCAGTGAATTAGGCACAAGGACAGAATCTTCATTGGCAGTAAAATATTCTACAGTTCCAAAGCCTTGTATTTTTACCAGATATATGCAATTAATGTTATGAAATATTTGGTAATGAGAGTTCATGACAGTTGTATTAAAATTTACCTTATACCATTTGGTTTATTTATTTCTTTTCAAGTTCGGATGCAGACATAACCTAATTTTAGTCTTTATATAGACAGAAAAATTTAATTCTAGAAAATATGGAAAATGTTTACGGTTATATGATGAAAATTATATATTTTAAGTCAAAATATCGGTGAACAAAAGGAATGTTACGGCCCTATAGAGAGCTCAAAAAATAAGAACTAAAATTATTTTAAATAAAACAATTTAACAAAAATCAAAATATTTCAAATATCTGGGCACTTAAACATCACACATCTAAACAAAGTAAATAAAGATGAATCTAAGTTGTAATTCTCACAAATATAAAAATATTAGTGATTTCAATTACTCTTAGTTTAACAAAAATATTTAAAAATGTATTAATATAAATTTTAAGATAAATCAGAAGGCGGTGGCTTTTGTAGGTACTCTATGCTGACGCTTTGTAAAAGTCAAAACATACGAATGCACGAATCTGAAGTAATTGCCATAAAATTGACAACAAACAGTTTCAGTTCTGCAGATCAACGGCGTTTTTCTTATCTGATTTTAAACATAAGTAATATTTCGAAACAATTTTTCTCGTATAATATCAATTTTCTAGATCATCATTTCCAGATAATCACGAATTTCTCGTATTTATTGACATTATATGTTTCCTCACAAGTCGCCACGCGGAATTTTATCAAATGTTACAAATATATAATTTTATAAATATATAAATATTTAAACTTCGTTTGAAAGAATCGGCGACCGATTGATATTAATTCCATCCATAATTTAACACGCTAATTTTCAGCGCTACAAAATACTCGCAGCGGAAGGCATTCTTGACAAAAAAGACAATTGAATGCCGCATTCTCATGGGGTCTGGTAGGCTTTTTTCTCGGCACGAATCTGCTACATTCGACCAGATTTCAAACGGTGGATGTGCAAGAGGCATCCGAACCTCACAATCCCGAGGGCCTCACAATCAGTGGAATAATCCAACTTGAGATCTGTAAGATATTATTACCTAAAGAACGCCCCAAGTGATCTGCTCAAAGAAAGGGGACCAATACAATTAGACGCTTTCTCTTCCGAATAGCTCTGAGGATAATAGGATGGGACGCTGGGAACAGATCCTTGACCCACCATCCTCTTTTATTCTCTCCTCTCATGGAGTCTGACAAAAATACATCACTGCATCCGCCCAAAGGAGCCATTTCTGAAAGAGGGGATTTTCTTACGGCAATGCGTTTTCTCGTGACAAATTCAGGTCGACATCGAAAGAGGATTTTGGTTTCTTCCATTAATAATTTTTGATATCCGTTCGCTGTTGTTTGCCCGGTTCCACAATCCCCATATTTTCTGATTTACTCAACGTCATCGTAGAACAGAATTATTTACGATCGCAAAAAAGCTAAACTTGGAAGGGCTTCTGAAGCCCCGTTTATACTTAATCGTACTATTTTTCTTATCGGAAAGATTGAATGGCCAATAGGAAGGTGTATACAGAGGTTGAACATCTGTCTACTCCTTCTATAAGCCATACAAGTTGTCCGATAAGAAAAATCTTTTAATCGTTGGGTGTAAACGGAGCCTTAAGTAAACAGGAGAAAAAGGTTATGCGACTTCAGATTAAATAGAGTGATCTACAAGAGAATTCAATCGAATAAATTATTATATAATGTTCTGAAAACAACTTTCATCACTTTGGCAATTATAATGGCATGAAACATGTTCGGGTTGGTTTATAATGAGTCAGCATTCTAATGGTGATCTTGACCCATTAAAGGGTTACCGAGCCAGGTAGCGGACTAGGCCATTGAGCCGTTCGTCTAGTATCGAGCGAATTCATCTATAAAAATACATACATACATTCACACACAGGCGTGTTTATACGTGACTAAATTATGAATTCACGGCTTCGTCTTACATTTCCCGGAAATTACCCTTCAAACATGCGTATAAATTTGAATGAGGAGGGAAGAAAGAATTACTTTGTTAATTGTAAAACGAAAAAATTTGCAGGAAAAAAGTTCATCAGGAGGAAAATACGATGGCAGGGCAGATTTCCTCCATCCCAGAGCTGGAACATTTAGCATCCTCCCACACTAAAACCGGAGCCAAGTTCCCAAATTTGTTAGAGCCATTATAATTTTATTGTTGAGCAATCATGAACCTACACATTTCAGTCAGACTCAATTTGCATTGCAATTTCAACGCAATAACAGAAAATGGCCGATTCGCGGATTAATTTTACCAAAGGCATATTAAGTGATATTATACATATCCATTTGTTTAAAGAGAAATACTTTTGGACCCCTTTTTACATAAAACACTGAAATATACATCCAATAGAAATCTAAGTCGTTTCTAAGTCGGTAAAAACAAATAAAAGAGTTTTGAATTACAATGCATAGTATATCTGTAAATTACAATGACTTTACATCCTAATGTATCCCGTAAACATATTATGTAGACTAACTCATCAAATATAAAATTATTCCTAGAAGCGAAAAAATAAAACAATTTTACTGAGAATTTATTAGCTCAGTCTTACTGAGGCCACAATATAGATGAGGTCCTCAGCTAGCGCCTATTGTCCCTAATTATAAATCCGACCGGCCCTGTTCAAAGGGTTCGCAGCGTTGTAGAAAGCAACTACGTAGACGTAAAAGGAGTGAGACTATTTCACGTAGACGCAAGGAAGATATCCCATGCACCCTTATCCATCAAGAAATAAATATGTTATGCTCACGAAGAATTAATATCAGCAAAAAAGATCCTCGTGTACCTAGAACCGGAAGGCTTATCCAATAACGATACCAATTAACTTTTCCGGTTGATGAGAGAGGAATAAAAACAGCTTTTACACGTTACCTCTCTCATGACGAAGAGCTACCACAAAGTTAAGGCCGAAACAGTTTTGTTACTTTTCCGGGTTCCACAACACGATTTGGCAACGGATTCGAATGAAATTGATTTATGAAAGCCGTACCACGCATCCTCTTCATGAAATAAATGAAACTGATGCAGAATAGAATTATGCATCGACTGGAAAAACTCATAAAGAGGAAAGGTTCTGCTTATAATAACCAGTTTTTGATTTCCAACCGAGACAGCCAAACAGTACGGAGAAAAATCAGTGTTCCGAGAAAAGGCAGAATTTCCGTAAGTTTCCCGACGTCGGAGCTCAGAAATTTTTTGATAATGCGTTGTCATGCGTATGAATTTCTGCTTAATAAGATTTGCCGCGGATTTCTGCGATACGGATTACAAAGAAAATACTCAGCGGAACTCATTTTATTAAGTTTTATTTCGAATATATTCGCAGACGTATTATCCGGGGATCGGACACATATTTCTCACTTATTTGAGATCCATTGAAAGACTAAAAATTTCTCTATTTCCGAGAGATTAAATAGCATCGGATTCTATTAACTAAGACCTGATTTTGAGGAATCTCATGCTGAAAATCGCCTTTCATTTTAAAATTAACGTAAATTTTGAAAATAATCTCACGATATTTGTTAAATAATCATATATATAAAAAGTTAGTATACTTTTCCGTAAGAAATGTACGTAAAATAGGTTTTCGTTACCTGCAGAGATTGTTTCTTTTACAAAATTAAATTAGAAACAATAGTCTACGAAATTGAGACAAGTGTCACAAGAAAGGAAAATGATCATAGATTCTTATTTTAGTCGTGAAATATTGATATAGATCCGAACTTTCGAGGATTTTGATAAAACACACGGACATTTTCGTAAAAGTTTTGTGAAATAAACAACCAATCCCTTTGACGACCAAGGTAATTGTTGATAGTTGATTTTATGAATTATTCTATATAAATAAACGGGGATAATCAGTTAGTATAGTTTTCTATGTGAAATTTACGTAAAATAGGTTTCCGTTACCTGCTGAAGTTGTTTCTTTTACAGAATTAAATTAGAAATAATGGTCTTACGAAATCAAGAGAAGTGTCACAAGAAAGGAAAATGATCATAGATTCTTATTTTAGTCGTGAACTATTGATAAAGATCCGAAATTTCGAAGACTTTGATAAAACACGCGGAAATTTCGTAAAATGTTTGTGAAATAAACATCCCATCCCTTTGACGACTAAGGCCATTGTTGAATGTTGATTTCATGAATTATCCCATATAAGTGCACGGGGATAATCAGTTCTTATAATTTTTATAAGAAATTTACGTAAAGTAGGCTTTCATGACTTGAAAACAGTAGAATAAATATTATAAATAATGTTAAGAAATATATTGAGTTATTATGATCTTACCGCAGAACTTTTTTGTGCTTAGGAGGACCAGATATATACGATAATAGATATATTTTTAAACTAAATTAAGTTCCGTCATGCTTGACGGGGGCGTTTACTAGTTATATATAATAGACATTCATAATTTATTTGTTCATTAAATACTTAAAAATTCAATATTTATTCATTTTGTGGTGCAGACTAAAATATAAACACTTTCCATAGCACATGAAAGTGGTACTTTCCGCGCACTGTTTGAGATTTTTCGTGAGGGTTATTTTATAAACGTATTTCAGAAAATGTGGTATTAAACGGGTACGTGTCCCTAAATAAAATTAGTAAGAAGAGGTCGAAGACAAGGAAGCAGGAGTGTGGGAGTAAAAGCAGGTGAACTACTACTACTACTTGGGGTTTCCGGATGAATTTTAAAGCGCAAGATAAAAGCCAAAGGGTTCATAAGAGGAGGGCGTAATCTTCTGAGTTCTTTAATGAATATTTCATTGGAATAACTATCCGTCTCATTTCTAAGAATATCATGCCCCGGATTCCATCGTTATCGTTAAGGATTAGCGATAAAAAGGCGAAAAGAATGAATAAATAGGATGAGACAGAATATCATGGTAGTTCCATATCGAGGGAGTTTTATCTCATGCCTAAAAGAATAACTTTCATTTTAAATGCCTATGAATACCTCTTTCGACTTTATCTCGATTTTCTATTTTTTATAAAAATTTTGCTTCTCAACATGTCTTCTTATACATGAGTGTATAAAATAGTTCTCAACTTTCCGAAGATCGGTCCAAATTTCCAATCATACATGTCCTTAGATGTTTCTCGGTTTTTAGAACATACAATTTTATTCCCTAAATAAATGAACGCTAACACTCTGAGCTCTGAATTGAGTAATAGATCGAGATGAGCGGTTTGATGAGTAACTTAATCTTAATTCGAAAAATTACCAGCTGCGGATGAAGAATGATGGAAACCAGTCCACAAAAAACTGGCTCCTACTATTTTAGTAAATCCTCCTCGACAAATAAACACTTCGACCAGTGTCGACTCCCTCCTTCCCCGCCTTAGATTTTTACCGCACTCGGGTGAAAGCTCCTTTTGGGACCCCCTTGTGATGTCTGCGATCCTGAATTCTACTCAAAACAAGCAAATTCTTCGGATTCGGAGAGCATATGGCTTCAAGATTACTTTTAGGAACTCTTGTAGAACTGTTCACGCCATTCTGTAAGCAAACATATTATACCGAGCATTTCAAATGACACCGGGAAAAACGAGGAAATGTATGAAACTTTAAGGCTTACAACCTTCTCAGTATCCTTACTTAAATTTCACGTAGTATCATTGTCAACATTCGTACTCCATTGAAACTCCGAGTCGGAGCAACAGGAAATATGGGAAGAAGAATAGCTCCATCATCTGAGAAAGAAGCTTAATTCAGCTTCACTCTCGATGAAGCCTATAGACTTATATTGAAGGCATTCGTTTCTTTACCAGACTATAACTTATTGTTATATCCAGAGCCGCGCCAAGCCTGTCGCCCGAGCTCAAAACTAATTCTTCTAACTAAAAACTAACACTCCTAGAATTCGATATAAAAACCATACATTTCCTGATTTGCAGGTAAAAAAAATCATTTTGAAAGGCTTTGAAATCACGGTGTTTTGTAACTTCGTTTCCCGGGTTATATTGGTCAAAAAACATCAGCAACAATCACGCATATTCCGTATGGTGACATAGTAAATTGTCATTACGAGTTATTTGTTCAAATTACCTTCGGGTATCAACATCATCGCAATGCGCAAAACTGAATGTGATATGATAAGTATGAGATCTACTATTCTCCACTAAATATTAACGCTTTAATAAAAATAGCATATAAACATTAATACTCGCATCCCAAGGAAGAATGGACTTGAAAAAGTCTGACGGGACCGGGAATCGAACCCGGGTCCGGGTTAATACTCACATTTTAAAGGAATGGAGGCGTAGAAGGAAGACAGAAAAACATTTTATCTAAAAATATACTACATTTCGAGATTTTATTAATGGGAATTCTTTGGCAAAATCATCAAAAGCAAGTGATCACAATTTCAATCTCCATGCTGCTGAGAGCCAAATTTTTTAAACTTCTTTTTCGCGATGTTTAAAATTCAATTACATGGAAACGACATAACTTACGGAAACTCAGTTTCATCTAGAGTTGTATACAATCGGTCTCAGTTTGATGAGCTTTTTAAAATTTCCGAATATGTATTATATTGCTGTTAATCGGCGTAAAAGTTACAAATCTATGTAGTCCTAGAGTTTTAGTGATAGGAAAAATTGATTGCAGAGTCGTAATCCCAATCTTATTAAAAATTTTTTCTATGAACCGAAAATAAGTAACATCTGTATGTTTTGTAGTAGATCGAACACATTTAAGCAGTATTCTCAAACCCCTTCGATTTGCATCTCAATTTTCCACAACCTGAATTCTTCCACCCTTAGGATTCCGTGAGCGAAAATCAAATAAATCGCCCTTCTATTATGACTGAAAAGATAGCTTCCAGTCGTGTATTTATATCCTACCCGTTGACGTCGATGAACAGTGGAAATTAATTCAAGCCAATTAATTAAAGTTATACGGGAAAAGACGCAGCACGCGGAATGAGTACTTCTTTTGTTTTGCTTTCGCTTTGAAGACATTGAGAAATGGCTTCAAAGATCGACGGCCTAAGGCGTAGAAACGGAAGTTTATGTTTGCCTGCATAACATTTATTTTTAAATGAAATGCTTAAATTTGCGTGGATGAAAGTGAGGATGTTTACTATTTGTATGAGTAAGGTAGAATCCCACGCATCATCCTGTGTTGCAGGAGAGTCAAAATGTTCCCAAATAATGCGAAAATATACTACAACAAATTTTAATTTATAATAGCATAGCTTATAAATAAAAAGAATGAAGGAGAGTTTGCGTCCATTTTCACGAAATTTGACGAATATTTGTATCTAGAACGTCATTTGTCAGACAAATGTAAGATTTTTTTGCGTTAGCACGTGACCAACTAATGTACTCAAGTTACAGTCAAATCTCCACCATACCGAAGTGGTGGTGCCACTATACATTCCTGGACATTTTTTGGCACTAAGAGAGGGTGCCATTATAATAAAAAAATGGAATTTATCTCCCGAGTTACTGTAATATACATCGCTGTGATAATTTTCTGATACGAGGAGGACAAAATTCGTGTTCTTGTACAAGTTGACATACAGTTCGTGAAAATCCAATAGACTCACATCTACACCTACATAAGTACCCTGCTGACTCACGCCGTCCTTCTTCGACTTCCGCTTCCTCAGATAGAATTTCATAATTTACATTCAATGTATGTATGCATGTACAATGTAATCTGCTTTGTAATTTCAAGAAAAGTCAGCAAGCACCTCGTACAACATTGCATAGGGAAATTTCTATTGGCACAGTGCATTGGCATAAAATCGAGGTTTCTTATGAGATTAGAAAAGTAGATGTCACGTCTTCTGTGGCAATAAGCGAAGGTGGCACTTGAGTGGGTGGGCGCAATAACGACGGTTGACTGTACATGCAAAAGGTTGAAATAAATTTTTGGGTTTTAATTATTGCTCGCTGTAAGAAAATAATTAAGAATTTTCGGATTATTCAATCCATAAGGCTCAAATCCCAAATTACTGTAAGATGGTTACTCCGTTACTTGGAACATTTAATCAAGAGTAAGCACTGAGAAGTAAAAACCCTAAACCTTGTCTACTTTATCTGCAATTTAGGAGCCAAAATTTTAATTAATACTTTCCATATGGAAAATATAGCGCAGTTGTCCGATTATGGGGGTTTCTCCGTTAATCGAATCCCTAATTTTAAATTTAAGCGAATTTGCAAGTCCACGGTACACCGCAAAAAAATTTAAGCTTCAAAGCAGGCTTATAAGGTCGTTAAATTTCTCATCATAATGAGGATGGCGAAAGTAGGCTAATGCGAACGAATATATTATTTATTTCATATCAATTAGTCGAAAGATGAGATTAAGGCCTAACGGTAACCTGTAATAATTTATCACATTATTTAACCCTTCATGGCTGATGTTTTTCCGCAAAAAATATCAGAAATCGAATGAAAATGGTTCACTTTAGATTAATTATGAGTCCACAACTTCTTTATCTATTCAATTTAAACCAAAAAAGCCTAAATAATGATTTATTTAGCAAATTAATGCCATAGACGTTGTCGTTTCCAAACTTGTACTCTGACAAGGACTTGAGTTATCTTGGAGAGTACTGACAATAAAATTGAGAAATTTGAGGATAAGTATATAACACCTTGGATTTTGACCTCCAAGAATCTTTCATTACCATCAACGGGCATTAAAGAATTCTGACTAATGTATTATGTATATAATCATATCTCACGACAGATTTTCGTCTCCTTTCGAGATCAAGCATACATATATTTAGTTCTGTAAATTTGTTTAATAAAAAATGGGGTATTTAACAAAATAATAAGAAACAATGATAAAGATCGAAACTTGAATAAATCGCGGATAGGGTTCACAATAAGTGAAAACTTGACGAATACGTAAATGCTTCATTAAGATTTGTTTGTAATATACGTGTGATACACTTATTTTTTGATCAATGGAAGAAAAAGTCGAGTGAACCATAATGCTTTTACATCTCTCCCTCATTGAAGCACTTCAAACATACTCATGATCTGCTTGGTGTGCTAGAAATAACATCATTCGGGGATCTCAGATGACCAAGTGAGCACCGCGTTCGACGTCGATGAAAGCGTACCCGGGTTCGATTCCCGGCCTGGGCCTACGTGAGAAATTACCAAAGCAGTCAAAGCACTTTCAACAATACTACCAATAACATCATTCCTCAGGTACGCAAAGAGTATTATCACATACTTAAAGATCGTAATTCATAATATCCTAAAGATAAGTATCTAAATATCAAACTCACATTGAAGAGCCCATCATCAGAGGGTTTCATACAAATAAACCGAGTGATATTGGCAACTCAACTCAACTGCAAGCAAAAGCTACCATCGAATCGGCCAAACATATGGTCCGCGCTTTCTATCAAGACAGATATCTTCTTATGCAAAGAAACCACAAATATATTTAGACTCCACGTCCAGCCTGTATTTCCGAACGGTAGTATTTAAATTTTCTTATCGATATCACAACAATACGCAAAGCCGAATTTTTAATAACTGTATAAATACTAATACTAGTAGTATTGTTAAAAAGTGCTTCGACTGCTTCGGTCATTTCGCACGTAGGCCCCCACCGGAAATCGAACCCGGGACAGCTTTCACTGAAGTCGAACGCGTTGCCCACTTGGCTATCCGGGAGCTATAAAGAGGTACATTTCTACAGATATACTCCTTATGATAAAGTGAGGCAATGCAAGCTTATGTGGCTAATAACTCGGAATAGTGCGTGACAGAATCCGGACTTCAAGACATGACCATCGACAGGCTAATCAAAAGAAAAAAAGACTGCTGAAAAACGAGTTATATACCAATGTTAACAGCATTACATTTGATGATATCCAATTGATTACCTATCGACGATCGTTTGAACGATTCGCACGCCTTCACAATTGAGTATGCGAAATACAACTAATATGTAGAGCAGCGAACGGTTTTATACAATGGAGTGGCTGTGGGGTGATCGATTGAGATCCTTATATATAGTTGACGTTCCTTTAAGTGCCCGTAAATCGACGGTGGATGGGATGATAAAAGGCAAATTTCCTCTGTTACGACAGCAACGCTGTAGTTTGTTGGGGCAAAAGGCACGTCGACTTTGAATTTTCCTCTTAATGGGCTAATATATTGTTAACTCAACAAATATTTGGGGACGTTCTTCCTTAAACCGAATGACAAATGCTTGGAATTTTGGGATCGCAAATAACAAACGATAGAGCGAAACTGCAGACAAAAGCATAAGGAATATCCTGCGGTAATGAGAAGGAAGACAATGTTTTATTGTTGAAAACAAAAGATAAATGCGGAATAATTTCATAAGCATAAATTACAATGATGTGGAGCTATACAATTCGTTATTAAGTTTAGGACATATAAATTTATCTTACTTCATACATCCCAAACCATTTTTGATGTCTGATTGCTAGAAGCAATACCCTTTATAATAACTTTGAATGTTACTCAAGAAGCATCGGTGAGCTTTACCTTCCCGGAGGGAATATATAAATTTAATAGATCAATTAAACAGCTAAGGTACTTGCTGAATTATAGAAAGTTACGATTAACATACTAAAAGACACTGAATAATGGGATTCAACCTGGTCAATCCATATTAAATGCCATGCAAAGTGCTATTCATATGGTCGTGGTGAATTAATTGTTCGTTTTTCTTTAATAGCATTCTTAGAGGAAAGGAATATCGAACTACCTCACTCCTCGTCTTGCCTACTAGTAGATGTAGTACTTGCCTTTTAGTAGATCACCTATTCCCTCCACAAGAAGTAGTTTACGGTGGAGGAGACGAGAATTCAGCCAGCCTTTACGCTTGTGATATCACAAACATATTTAATTTGGCGTAAATCTGAGCTAACAATAATATTAATATTTACGTAGTTTAAATCGATCACTTCGTTGAGATTATTAAAAGAACTGACTCATTTAAAGCTAAGGTCATTAACATCAATTTTATCTTGAGGTTCAAGAGCGAGGAATAATCAAAAAGATACGTTGACTTCAGGAGCAATCTTAACCCACGCTAATCTGGTATGCCGGCATAAACACATTACAATGAGCAGATATTGCAAGGGATTACTCAACGACTTCTACAACCCGAATCGCGATGCCAAACGGAGAAGACAACAAAAAACGGATCTCTACTCAGGTTTCCCTCTTATTCATTTATATTCAATCCCGTTCTGCTACAAAACCTTCAAACTTTCATCGACGACCGCAAGGAACTCCGAAGATCGCGCAGGAATTAAAAATTGCTCGTTTTGAACGAGAGGGAAAAAACAGAGAAGTCTTTACTTAGGTTATTTTGATGTTTCCGCCGATCGCTTACACTCACACGGTTTTCACGAAAGGAATGAATGGCATGTGTAACTACAAAATGATTCACAAGTTCAAAACTGCTCAGTTTTAATCGCAATATAACGAATTGATAAGAAAAAAACGTTTAGTATCATCCAAGTACTCTAATTACTCTTCGAAGTTAACCTTGATAGTCCACGAAATAAATATGATAAGAGACCTTCCGACAGGTCCCACACAATGGCTTATTGCAAAGATTAGAAAAAAACATTTTTTTAAAGATAAGCTACACGAATTCTGCGAAAGATACGAATTATCTGTAGCTTATAAAATTAGAATTATAAGTAGCTGAGACTAAATTGTACTTGTTAGAGAAACTCTCTCCGTTTTCTCCCTCCGTACCCTTGAATTATACTCTGTGATGAATAATTGGAGTGTTGTAGACAAGATCAACGAATCCAGACGAACAAATCTACAGAGATGAGAGGCCGAAACGTTCATTAAGATCCATTAGTTAGGAAGTGAATAATTTAGCGACATACTCGGACATATATATCCTCTTTGAGAAGGGTATAAATGGGTGTTGAGGTGTATCACATATATGATGAATATGGACGCATTTCATTTCACAGATTGAGACAATTACGGTTAAAAATAATACAAGGACTCGAACGAACAGCGTTAAAAGAAACCGCTGAGCCAACCTAGCTGATGACAGGAGTTTTGGCAGAAAATCAAAGTGAAGGAACTGTTAAACAAGATGTACGGTAACACGAAAAGAGGAAGTTAGTATTGGTTGCATAGCATTTTATTTAGCAGCTGGTTTATCTGCCATTGTACCTTTATCAGGCAATCGAGGAAGTATTTTAATCGTATAAACACTTTTTGTGGGAAAATTATAAAACATATTGAAAGAAAAAATACTTAGTAATTTCTACGGTAGGTGTTTATTCGACTATTTTCATCAATGAATTGACATCTTCAGGTGGGGATGTCCAACTTCTTAACCTGAAGATGTCAACTCGTCGACGAAAATAGTCGAATAAAAAGTTGCTGTGGAAATTCCTAAGTATTAATTCTCTCAATAAGTGTGTCGAGTTCCACAAATAATGGACATATTTATTTTATTTAAAATTATAAAATACTAAACGTTATAAAAACCAAAAACTATCACAAATACCTGATTATAAAAGCGAAACTGATAGTTACATAAAACACACGAAAGAGTAATAAATTTACTCATCAATGTCAATGCACTTCCTTCAAAATAACGTCCAGCATTTAAGACTACGTTCGATAGACACTAATCACCGTGATAAAAAAGAAATTGGGGAATCTTAATGAAATGAGCAACAAGCGATAGAAAAGCTAATAAAGGTACCACAACGAACATTAGCGTCCGCAGTCATTCCGAAGAAAAAGATCTCCGGTACAAAAAGACAATTGTCCGAGAGCAACGACGCCCTCGGCCAAAATACCACCGTCGGAGTTCCCCGGACATCCATCAACAGCTCGGCTCATTGGAAAGCGACACGGAGGAACACAAACACACTCTGGCAGATGACATAATTCCAAGGAGCGAAAACAAAGTTAGTTAAGGAGGCGATCTTGAAAGCAAACGACATTACGACGGGCAGAAATAACTCGCTCGTTTTGCAAACGGAGAAAGTGACGGCGAAATTAACCCGTCAAATCAGCGGGAGGCGAAAAATATCGACGGCGAAGGGGAGGGCGGTCGCCCGGAATGGCGGGCAAAGCTCAAATACCTCGGGTATTGCGCGCACCTGCCGCCTCCGGTCGCCCGCAGAACGCGGAAGCCGCTGCGACGTCCTTTAACGAGCGGAGAGCGTCTTGTAGCCTCTTCACGCGCCACAAGACTACGCCTTATTCATCCCTTTCTGCTACGAACCCCTCCTCCCACACCCACGCCTTTCCCCTCCGCAGGGCTGCCAACCCGACCGATTACCTAGTCGATATGCAGCAGCGATACCGAGAAAGGACGTGCTTTATCTAACACATTTGATAATCGTCCACCGTTGCGGGAGACGAACAGCAAAATGCCTTATAGCAACAAGTCGACAATAACATTAGTTTCTGAGAACTATTATTTTACTGATGTGATAGCTCATACGTTTCCAAGTGTTGATGTTTTTATAAAAAGAGACCTTTTTGTTTATACCGTTACCTGTGTTGTAGGAAAAATAGCATTCAACGCATTCATTATTATATGCAAAATGACACAATTAAAAACCTTGCATATTTTTAATGCGATACTAGCTGTGACAGTATTTCTCTCCAAATAAAAAAAAAATTCTCTCGTCCGATGTATAGCATGCAATTTTCTTTCTACTGATTTACCATTCTCTACTCTCTTAACATTATACGATATATATAAATTAATGATATACATCAGGTACCCGGGGGAGGGGGGTTGTTGACGGGATTAAGTCCCGGCCCCAAAGTTTCTACACGTATTTCAAGAACCAAATTCTCAATCGATTAATATATGGTTGTTTAACACATTTCGTTTTAGGCGATACTTACTTACGATGAGAATCAATCAGACCAATTCAATAGCATTGCAACGTAAATGGGAGACTACTGGTTACAATTCGTTAGTTCAACCCCCAAATCGAAAATTCTGGATTCACTCCTGATATACATAACAGCTAATAAATTAATCATTTAAAACGTTAATATTGTATTCACTTAAAACATCAATCAATACTCGTTTGTACGAATGACATTATAATCGAAACAGAATAATTCATCGATTCTAGAATATTGACATGGTATAACTGAAAACGAATCGTTAAGATATTAGATTACCGTTCGTAATAAACGTTATAATAATAATTATTACTAATATCGTCAATATATATCTATAAAACAATCATTTCACTATTTCAGATTAGAGCATAAGCGTTGCCAATCTACATTGGATTCGATAATAAATTTAGGCTGAATTGAGATAAAAATAAAATCGAAACTGAAATCAATCATCGAATACACTCGAATAAAAATTGACATTTAAAGACACAATTTTCGATGAAATAAGTTAAGTCGACCGATAGGCGAGAGAGATTTTTACGGACATTTTAACAAAATGTGTTAAGGTGTGAACAAAAAACTTCTACCACAAAATCATTCTTTTATAATGTAACCGTCAATATATTAAGACAAACTAAATATACAACACCTTATTCTTCCCCATTTTAGATTAATTGCAGATTCATATGACTCGTATTCGTAAGGAATGGGAAGTAAATGAACGGGGAAGATGGAAATTCGGGGGACACTACCTGTGCACGAGATGTACTAGATTATGTCTGGAGTTAAATATCGGAGCTTAAAATAGCAAGTTTTTTTTAAAGAGTAGATTTTTACACCCTAGGTGTTACAAATTAAGACAAATACGAAAACCATATTGCGATTAATTCATATATTACAAAACTATGACGTTAAGCTGAGAGACTATTAGAACTAAAACACATACATGCTTTGTAACAATAACAGGGAGATTTTAAAATGCTTGAATTAATGACACAGAGGAACAAGGGTAAGGACTCAAATTAAAAATTATCTCTTCTAAGATTTCTGGCGCTACAAAAGAGAATTTAGCTGGGATAATATTTTCTGAACTGTGTTATTGACAACGTATGAACAACTAAAATCTAACCGTATTCGAGTATAAACGTGATCAAAGTAAGGTTACGTTTGGAAGATATAAGCCTTAAAATTCATATTATAAACTTAATTCACGAAATATATGAAGGATATTGAACTTGTGAAAGAGAATTGCAGTCGCTATGTTTCTTAACTACATTTGGGGTAATTTTCTCTAAATTTGGCCGCATTTTATCGTAAATCTATTTCTACAAACAAAATGTAATCTCTGAATAAGAAATATTTGAGAATAGAAACGATTACGGGTTTAACCGAGCCTAGTTTGAACGTCGGAAGAGCTTCTTCTGACGCATACAAATATTCACAAAAAATATTCAATGATGTAATCGAAAAATTTTAAATCACCGTAACTATTATCAATTCCGAATTCTCAGACAACCGCGAGCACCACACTGGCGAGTCTGATCCTAAAATTTATCGATAAAAATAGGGAGAACACGTTTAAAAATCCGTCGAAAATCCTCTCTGCGTGAAATTGCTTCACCTAATACTGCGGCTAGACACAGGAGATCTAAAATAATAGGCCATCAGGAGCGTGTTTTCACATCTGCTGAACTAAAAAGATCGCAGAGAAAAAGCGGAACATGGCAGAAGACTGAAAGAGGCGGCCCGCCGAAAAGAAACAAAACGACGGAGTTTAATCCTCAAAAGGCGCGATGAAAACGTCAGATATTCCGCACGAATCATTGCCCTCTACACGGAAACATATGATTGATGAAAAGGAACTTCTTGGGCCGCTAAATAGAGAGAGCTCGTTGAAAACGAACATTTTATCAACGAAAATGAGTTTCCACGCGTTGATTCTATCGATCGATCCAACAGATCGAGATATAAAATTGTTGCGTATTTCATTTGGTGCGAACTTTTCAATGCCGCTACCTTAATTTGATGAATGGAATCTTCTTATTTTGGTACGAGATAGGTCTTTCATTTTCTTCTGCCCGTCTTGTTCTATAATAAAGTATACGATACTGAGTTATAAATGATGCTGACCAATCGCACTCAATTTGGTAACTCCTTATTGAATGCTATGAAAAGCGTAATTCATAGGGTATATGTGTTGAACTTGCGAGGATGTTTTCCCCTTATACCATTCTGACTTACAGAGGAAAATAAGAGCAAACTACCTCACTCCTCATCTGATAGTATTCAATCTCTATCCAAAGCTTTTCATAGCATATCCGGGACGAAGATCCAACCTGCCTTCGACCTGATGACTTTACTGACATTGTAGCGATTTCATCTACATGTTCATACTTATGTACTATTCTTGCATGTCGAATTTCGGTGAGGGATGTGTGCATCCATGACTCTACTTCCCTAACAGATTACTTTCGCGTATAGTTCGCGGAAAAAAACTGAATTCCTGACTTGGTTTAGAATTTTTCATTTTTCTCCTTCATTCTTCTCCCAATATCGGAACGGCTTGTGTAACAGATAGTACCCATAATAAAGGCTACGTCTACTAAGGCATTCTCATAACATAACTTCATAACATTCTCTGCATTTATTGAGAAATTTAAGCCAAAATTTAAATATACTAGAGATTCCCATCCTGCGCCCTGAATCTGAGTATTGCTAACTGATTTTTTGCAGCAATTCTTTAAAAAAACGTATTTGCTTTCGTTGTGCCTTTTCCAATTCACGAATGCAACACTTGCTGGTAGGGTTCTACGGGATTTAGAACCGAAACAGCATCTGATGGCAAGATTTAATGGAATTCCAGTTACTACCAATTGCATGAAGCATGACTTTATGGTAGGTTTTCATAACTGAAGAAAGAAAAAATAATTTTTACCTGCATCACTGAATACTTTACTCCACGATCATGATTTCAAAGCTTTACGTCATCGCCAGGCTGATGTTGGTCGTGGAATACAATAAATGGCGATAAGGATGAAAGATTGGAATTCCCTTTCCCTTATCAACTAAATATGGTGTTCGCACGTTAATAAATAATAAAGTCGAGCCAGAGACTCTTAAGTGAATGATATGTAGCCCATACTCTACCAAAAAACGACATTAAATGTTATAAAAACCTCGGCGTGTTTTGGTTCTCCAGTTTTAGAAGAACACTCATAATAAAATACGGACGAGCAAACACAAAGAAAATCTTCGCATACTAGATTAATTTTTACATCGGAAATCAAGAAAATCATTATTTAATTAATTCATAATACTCCGTAATCTAGTTAAAATAACATTAATCCAACTTATATTTATTCTTCAAATCAAATTAAAACGGTGCTCTTCCAAAGAGTGTTCAGCCGAGATAATCTGATCTTCCATTCTAAGGTAGCGATACGGGATTTTATCGTGGCATCGACGGGAAAGAAAAGAAAAACTTGGTGATAATTAATTTCATTAATCATAATTATTAAATAAAGAACATTAATGACAAGGAAACGGAACGAAAAAGTTATTTATCTATAATCAACTTTGAGATCACTCGAAAATAAACTCAGAAAACTTCGAGATTGTAATCTTATAATTCAGCGCAAATTAGTGACTGATTCATGATTATAGAAAATGAATTATGGTGTGTAACTGATTTTTTTTATTTTCAAAAGAAACATCACGCTCGTTTGACAATTTTCTGGATGGGTAGGTTACTACGAAAGATAATGATATTGGAATGAGAGTTTAGGTTGGTTCTAAAACAGAATGGAAACGTGAAATTTCAAGAGGGAGAATCCGGATGAATCACGGGATGAAATGATCCTTGTTAGAGTACACGTTGGAAAAGAAAATTCACTAAAACAGTCATTAATATAAAATACCGATTAATTGACAATGAATAAATGATAAGCCTTGTGAAAAGTAAATAATGAATCGATTATATTTGATTGGTAAAACGATTTTAAAAATTATTATTTGTATTTAAACTGCCAAAGTTATGAACCTTGAAAATTTACGCAAATTTTATCTCTCCAAATAAGAAACGATATTCGCTACAACTCTAAAATTGGGGAGGAATAGGCGTAACAAAAAAAGTCAACGTCCGCAGAAGGAAGACCAACGGCAATGAACTGAAAATGTCTGAAAAACGTACTTTGCTGAGAATTTGTAAAAGATTTTGAAACACTCAGGTCTTAATAACCCCTTCTGTTTGCTTTTGAAATGTTTCAATTTTGAAATGTTTCAAATTTGAAATTAATGATACTCGAAGTTAATTGAATTCCCTCAACAAAACTACGTGGACAAATGCTACTGTTAATCTCGTAAATCCGATCACAAACTCAGCAAACTCCTGCCATACGAAATAGATTAGTACTTCATATATTTCTCACCTTAAGGTTATGAAAATATTTCTAGTTATTGTTTAATACTTCACAATTTTTTCACTGGTATCGCCCACTTCACTCTATATTGGAAATACGAATATTATATAAGAATAGATAGAAATACGAATATTATATAAGAATAGAAATAAAAGAATATATAGAATACATAAGAAATACAAAAAATTGGAAAACTCTTACATAGGGCGAATCGATGAAGAGTAAACGTCATAAATTGGTAACAAAAATGTAGGTACACTTCACTCGAGAGAATTTTATCATGTTTCCGCGAGTTTTACACCCCTTTTTTACGAGAAACTCTTACGCAACGTGAGTTTTCTTAGCCAACCTTCAGCTGCGAAGGTATTTCCCGCATACCATCTTTCTTGGATGGATAAACACCACACCGAATACAACGATGCGCGAGGTTTGGTGGAAAGAGGTCTTGCCAATCAACGACCAAATATTCTTTTTGGTAATTTTCAAATGCAATTATAAGATCTCCTCCGGTCAGATAAAGTCTATCGAGAAAATGAAAACGTGCAATGGAGCTGAAAAAATTTACAGAATTTATCAAAAATATAATGCAGCTCAAGGCTCACTATCGAGTTTGAAATGCTTTATTATTCACACAATGGTCTAAAATAAAAGAAAAATACAAATAGAACATATATCAATAATATTACAAACAGCAAAAATCAAGAGACAGAAAAATAACAACGACGCACGCACACTAAGGATCGAATTTAAAAAATCAGAGGCCTTACGCGCAAGGGTCATTTTAAGGCCCCAGCAAGAAATCATTCACCTTAAAAAACATCAAAATTTCTCTTCTTGGACCCCATTAAGCGTGAGGACCTATGCTAGCTAATTTTTATTTTCCTATGTACTTTCCATTTTAAATGGTTAACGATTGAGGGTATTAACGTATTGTATAGATAAATATCAATGTATTATAAATTCGTCTCCAAAGAACTGCTCTGGCGATCCCGAAAAAGGTTATCGCTCTCGGA
This sequence comes from Ladona fulva, assembly GCA_000376725.2. Taxonomy (NCBI): domain Eukaryota; kingdom Metazoa; phylum Arthropoda; class Insecta; order Odonata; family Libellulidae; genus Ladona; species Ladona fulva. The sequence goes on from KZ308192.1 coordinate 1,256,637, forward strand.
TGACTTTTCCATTGTGCAGAGGATTTCTTTTGACGAAGTTGGCGAGCTCATCTTCCTCTCTTAGTGACCGGGAGATCGTTTAACGACTCACACAGCCATAATTACGGAGACAAACTGAGTATTTATGAACAGCGACAGTGAACGGCCTCCTTGGAACCGACGGCGACACATCAGAACTGGTTCCGAGCAGCGAGGATGTTTATTTCGGTTCCCATAGAGCGAAGATAACTGAATGAAAACAATACGTCCCTTCTTCCATAGCGCCAGTTTCCTAATTAACAGAAGGAGAGCCCGAATTGGTCAGACCTAATAATAAGAGGAATCAGGATGTATGTCAGCCATTAGCGATCAAAGTAATGAAAGCGAGCGTCGGAGTTACCAGACAAACGTATCATTTTTTCCCAAATTTACAATTATTAGTCTCCGGAAAAGGAACCAAGAAAGTTCGCATACGTGGGATTGCACGAAATGATGATCATTCAAACATCTTTCGGGAGCCTTGTGAGTTTTTTTCTCCATAGAAATGGAGCAATCGAAACCAGCTCTGTGTATGCCAATGCGACTCTTGTTTTGCTGCGTTTATCTAATGCTTGTACGCAACTACATGCTTACTACTGCATTAATACCTATAAATCGATAATACTATAAGCATATTACTCAGAGCACCGAACCGCCAAAACGGAAAGAAACAGATTATACAGATTGTGCATTCCTAATCCAAAATGCTCGAGACCAAGGTTGTTTTAGAATATGAGAAGGCATGATTCGGTGGAGTTAAAGATAATTGAGAAGGTTGACAGGGTTTCATGAAAATTACTTTTTATTTGACAAAAATACATTATTAAAAATGCAACTAGCAAAGAACGAAAACGTATATTTATTATCCGATGAGGTCGGTGGACCAAGAAACGAATCCTATGAGAATGAAAAGAGATATCGCATTGGATAGACTTATGAAATATTTTCTTAATTGTTATTAGCCACATTTCAGAAAATTTGTGTTAATAATCTTTAACTTAGACACTGCTAATGGTGTTAAGGCCGTTCTTCATATTATCCAAAGATATTAGAAAACATAGAATTGAAAACTGAGTTGATAAAATGTTATGGATTTCGGAATATTTCGGATTTCGAATTGGAGACAACATGTATTACCCGCTAGGAAAGCAGAGATGAACCGAAAAGTTCAAATTCTTGAGCATGGACTTATCTCAGAGACCCTTATTAATTCTGTTCCGATTTCCGGCTCGCATACTAGTGTTCTAAGTGTAGCAGTTCTACCGACATATACATTTACTAGTCGTGTGTAGCGGTGACCTGCAACTCGCAACAAAACCCAGAGTTTACTAACTGACCTCTATCTTTGAAATTTCTTTAAAATCACCAATTTATTACTGAAATATATCAAATATGACGTCATTAAAAGTTGCTCAAGGTAAAAACCTTTCTAGAGATTAAAATTTAATGCTCTGATTGGAAAACAAATTCGACGTTGTTTGCCGTACCGAAATCGGAACTTTGACAAAATATACTTTTCTCCTCGAACCAAAGCGAAAGCCAAGACGAAAAGAATTGCCGTACAATAACCAGATACTAGCACATGCAATGTAACTGTCGATATAAATCACAAAATAAATACGTGACGGAATGATGTGACGATTAACATTCAATAACAAGGTCACGTGATACATTACACTGGCGCTACTCCACATCGGCATTGAACAGCAGTATGCGAAATCCCGAGAGTGATCCAGAATCCATCTTCGAGTCTGAAAGACCCGACGATTTCGAAAGACTTCATTATGAGGCCCTCTTGCAAACTTAGGAACTCAAAACTTTGCATTATGTGTTCTTTGTTTTGGCGGAGCTCCTGAATTCCAGAACTCCCCTTAGCACTTGAAATCTCCTCACTCTTTCATTAGCATCTGTGACGCAAAAGACGAAGGTGGAGTACCTCGATGACCGGGCAGGAAGGCTTCATTCCAATATCTTGCTATGACCTTAAATGTACTCTTAGAGAGTCTTTGCTGATTACCTCATTCAGGATGTGACTATTCATTCTACACAAGGATAATACCTTATTAGGCCTTTGGATTTCATTTCTAGACTTTTATCTATTATACATGATTCTAGATTAACGATTACGTGTGGACGCCAGGAGGTGAGACAAGATTATTGAGATATGTTCGTAGACTACGTTTAACAGCTGTATGCTGTCTTATCTGTTTTGCAGGTTTTTCACAGCCTTTTCTAACCGTGGGTGTTTTCCTGCCTTTCTGTAAAGTAATCAGCCCTAAGGCTGATTGCATCCTAACCCCGTCGGCTGCCAAAGGCTTACGAGAAGGATTGAGGTAAAATGAGGGGCGAGGTAGTTTGCCCTTACTTTCCTCACTGAACCAGAATCCTATAAGTAGAATAATTTTTTGGACGTCTATGGAAGACAACAGCCTACCACGGAGATGTCCTAATAACAGCGTTCTCCCTACCACCTTCCCTTCACTTATAAAAGGGAGCAGAAAAAATTCGGGAAACCCACGCAACCTTCTTCGATCGGCCCTTTGCCCTTTGTACACGCATATGACTCTCAGTTTTCGTGAGTTTGTCACTCCCTCTTGGATGACCAATTAGGGCCCAAGGACACCCTGCGTACACACTCCATCAAATGTTTTTATGGCACGTCACCTCTTCTAGCTATACGGGTGAAAATGTGGACGAGGGGTTTTAGAAGAGGATGGAAAATAATCTGCATCTGAGAACGGGCTGGAAATTTCCGATCGGAAGAATGTTTTGACGTCTAAAAAATCTATAGGGCAGAGAAGACATGATCGAGGTGATCATGTGTCCATATTTTTTAAAATTTGCCAAGAAGGTCAAAGGTGTACTCACAATAAATAGACTGCGCAATAAAATGTTTTGATGAGGTTTGGACGTCCCATTTCGTGTGGAATGTAAGTTCTGAAGATCAAAAGCAGCAGGGAAAATTTTATCTTTTACAATTTAAAGGTAAGACGGAGAGGTGCTCTAGTGCTGAGATGTTAAACCCATGGATCCTGTAACTCATCCATTCCAATTTTTTAACCAGTTCCTTGAGGCCAAGGAGTGTATTCTTCTCTAAAAGTGTGGTGAAATTCTCTATTATAGCAAGATAAATTAAGTGGAAAATTTGATAACTAGTAGCTTAAGTTACTTAAGATATCGTATCAATAAAAACTTCCGATTAATCATTAACTTAAATCCTCATTAGTTTAAGAATAAAGTGAAATGCACTATCTGGGTCTGTCCAAGTCTTCATCAGTCCTCCGGAGATTGATAGCTTTGACACCCTTGCTACAGTCGAAACTAGAACTTGTTCCACGATCAGATGAAAGCGCTATGGGTAGACGAAGACCAGCAGTATGCATAATTTTTTCTTTGGTTTACTATTAGTCACCATATTTATTTCCAAGCGTTACAAATGAGAGTGTAGAGAATAGAGCAGTGAGACTTGTGGAAACATTCATGAATATTATTGTGTAGAAATACACGATATCTATAGTTGCCTAATTCAATTGCAATCCACAATTTCAAACAAATACCCTTAAAATGAGACTTCACTATAGAAAACTAAACAAAAAGCGAACGCAATTCTATAGCCATCCTTTAACCGCCTTTTTTATACTCGCGCAAAATCTTTTGTTAACGCAAAAATATATAAAAACTGAAGACGGCACATAAAGCATGAGTTAGATGTGTTACTAGAAAGAATCTGTGAGCAGTTATGTTACTGAAAAACGTCAAGTCATCATAATATGCTTCGGTGACTCCAAGGTCACTATCTCTTGTCAACCGGAATACAATTGTTTATTTTCTGCTTAGAGAGCTACTACACACTGAAACTTCTTTAGTATGTGTTGCTTCTATTATGGACACCAAAGCTCTTCAGCCGCTCCTTCCGCATAATGTAATCAAGAGTAATTTAAAAAATCGGAGAGATCGATAATTCCTAATATTAAAGACACGTCAGACGAAAGACAATTACTCCGTGGTTTATTAGTCTCGGAAGATAACAGGGAAGAAAAAAAGTCAAAAGGAGAAGCAGAAATCTTCTAGTAAAACAATTAAATTTAAGAGATTTCGTAAATGAATGAAAATAAAATTCTATCACGGCTGCTCCATGTAAAGTAGTTATCTGTTCAGCAATTCATATCTGAAAAATCATATCTCTTTGGGGGCGAATGAATTATAATATTTATCGGGATCAGGGAAAAAACAGAAAATATGCGGCGTCCATATGGAAACCGGCTTAATATGCCATACTGGTTCCATTTCGTCTTTCACTGGTGGTCGATAGATGTAACGCAGTACCTCTTGAAATAAAATCCAAATTTATTCCAAATAAAAATAATTATATTAATAATCATAAATTATAACAAGTAATAAATTATATAATTAAATTATAGTAATTAGCAGTTATTGTTCATAATAAATTTGTACACTTTTATATTCATTTTTATAGTTAGCTACATACACTCCTGCAGCAATCTTTCGGAATGTGGAGAAGGTGCTTACACCTTAGTATAGTTCACGTATTGGTTACTCAGGATCTCCACAAAAGTCAATATATTAAATTCATGCATAGTTCCTGGTTTTCAAGGCTACATTTATAAAAATTTCCAGGTTATAATATTGAGGTTCTTATGCGAGCCAAAGTGATATTTTTCAAGTTTTAAGTAGAATATGGCCTTTTCTAGCTCAACTCACAACATAATATATATAAAATAATTAAATAGTTATGAATAATTAAATAAGTAGTAAAATAAAGTAATTAAATATGTAGTTTTATTGGTAGTAAGTTTTTTATTGGTTTTAGGAAGACTGAACCAGAAGTAGGCTTACTCAAATCATGTTTTGTTTGAAATATAACATGAGTACTAGAGAAGAAATAGGTAAATAGAACAAATATGGCAAAATAATATGACGAATGTTATTCCAAGGAACAAAGTTAGTTAACTAATAAAGGAAAAATTAAAATACGAAAAAGTATAAAATTACTAGGTCTATATTTGTATCAGCCCTTAAAATAGTTAAATCACACAAAATACCCAAATTTCAATGGTTTTGGATGTAAAGCAACTTTGGTATAGTTATTTTTCCTTTTCCACAAATATGTTTGTTTCTTAAAGTTCGCAAGTTCCTCTTGAATTGCAGTAATCTACTCGCGCGGGATATGCATCGTGTAAACACGGCTTAGTACGTTCATATCTTGAATGTCAGTGCTTACTGATGATAACTGAACAGAAATGATGGGCAAATACCTCAAGTAGGTAAGTGAATGTACAAAAACTGGACGTATTGCGTGTCTGAAAATAAGGTTCACCTCCGAATGTTCCACATATTGATAGAGCATATTTACTGCATGTAAGCAATACACATTAATTTTAGGCAGCGAAATAATTCGGAGAAGTAAATGGAATGAACGAATACCTGATTACGTTGCAATATCGAAAAGCGTTGGCGCGAATGCGTTTAGGAAAGCACGGCGGTGAAACCAAGGCTACAACAGCCACACAACTGAACTTCATCGGATTATCCGTCGCTTTCGATTTTCCGTTTGGGCTTCCCCTTCATTATCACGGATAATCGGTGCACTACTGTATTCTTAACGGGTGTTTTATAACTGTTAAAAGACAATGGGAGATGTAACAGCTACACGGGCCCAAAATTATCGGGCCTATGCATTGGCTTAAATATCGCTTTAGATATTTACTTACGTATCGTGCCCGTGCCTTAGTCCGATACGCAATAAAAGAGAACAAAGGGCACTTGACGTGGTGCTGACGGCTTCCACTAATTACATTCCATCAGTAAACGTCTCCGATCCGCACCTCGCCACCATACAATGAGCTTAACTAAGTTTTTGTCTTTGATTTACTTATTTATTCACACAAACGGCAAGCTCATTATATCGTGTGCAATTATCAAATTACAGATACATCGTAAGTCATTGTTGTTGATTTTATCTATAAAACAAGAATTTTTTTCTGGAAATTATAATTTTTTAAATTCCCAACTCAAACCAGAAATTCACGAATAATCCACGAATATTTCCCGTTACTGAAAATTCACGAACAATTCCCGATCTTCCTGGTCTGTGGACACCCTAGTTACTGTTGTGTATAGAAAACGATGATTTTTTTAATCGTCCACTGCCAGCATTTTTTTCTCGTAGTATTTGATCAGCCTATGCAACATGGTGGTCGCTCCATGTCTACTTTTTGAGAGAACGGAATATCGTTGAATTCACTGATTAAATTTAACTTATGTATCGATCTTTCTTCTCCAAAGGGTTCTCATCCAACGTCACGAGGCATCTCGGTAATCCTCAGGTATTTATCGTCGCCATCTATGACCAAACGTACAGCCTTCCGCTGAAGCTTTTCTAATTCACAAGTACATACAACGCTTCAACACAGTTCTGTGAAATACGTTTAATCAAATTGGGATCTAATTGTTACAAAGTAACACCGCTCAAGTACTGTTATTAAATTTCTTACACGGAGACTGAATGAGCATTCATCACCAAAAGATTTTCCTCCGGAATAATAAACGGCAGAATCTTCGTCCATAATACTCTAAAATAGCCCAGCATCGCGCCTTTTCAAAATCTAAATTCTTAAGTCTAAATTCTAAGACAATGTTAATCGATCCTCTTCGTTTTCTTTTTCCCTGATAAGATCGCGTCTCCCGCAAGAATTCTAACATTTGTTTTGTCAATCTTATCACTTAAGTCATACCAAGAATAACAATTGACCTATTACGATACCTTGCGGGACGATCCGGAAAAACGCGAGTTAATAAATATTCGTCACAGCACGACACGGAAAAAGAAATATCGTAATCTGAACTCCATAACCCCATCACAACCATATTAATCGAGAGAGCACTATCTGAAAAATACTAAACAAGTGACGCACGAATCAAAAGCCGCCAATCGAATGCTGGTTGTGCGCCTTTCGTAGGACAGGTGCACCCAAATTTTGTTGATAGCACTAGATCTTCCTGTCGAATGACATACGCAGCGTTTCCCTAGCTCGCATTTAGCGCCGCTTCACCTGCTGTTTGCACCCAAAACGTCGATCCAAGATGTCTTCCTGTTTGCTTCCCATTTAGCGTCTCTATGGGCGAGCTCTTCATAATTCACAGGAAGAGTCGTATATTCAAACGACCTCGCATCGTAAAAGTCGTGCCGTTCCCAGGACAACGAAGGGGAAGATGGCGAAGTTTTACCGCCAAAGGGACCATGCAGAAATTTTAAAGTTTGATTTCCACCGATTTTAAAGGCTAAAGCAGTGCTAGAGACAGATTCAGAAGTAAGGCTTACGTTGGAAAAAGAAGATTAATTAATTCTGCATAATAGTACTGCTGAGGCGATCTTTCCAAAGCATCGAAAAGTAATTATTTTTCCTCCGGCTCCATGTAAACGGTAAAATTGGTTACCTTCCAGTTACCCTCCGCTAACGTAGGATATAATTTCTACCACTCCAATTTTAACTTTTTATGATCTTTCTGAAATATAGCTAGTGTGACTTTTAAAATTAAATTACACTCAACTTAGTTTTGAATAAAAGTCATGGTATTATATAAATAAGCTGAAAAACATGAAATATTAAAAATTCTTGGACATTAAAAACTCTTGGATTCTGGAATGTTGACAAGCGTCAGTCAATATTTACCAGATTCTTTGACGCATTAGAAGCTATTCAATTCTTCTACCTCAAAACAAGAATTTGCAGGATTCTTCTTTCCAATCAAGAGAGTGAACATACAATTACTTAGGAAATCCTTTTGGGCAAGTTCTGTTGAAATTATTCCGAATAAACCAGAAAATCAGCTATTAAGTTAAAAAATCTAAACAGACAGCAGGTTGGATCACATCTGAAGCACATTTGAAGACCAACGTACAATTGAATATTTTCAGTAAAGGAAAAAAAGAGTATGCTAAAGGCTTATTGAGTTGCAAAATTAAACTTCTGCAATTCTCAACTGTCACAATTCGCGGTGCAAATACGCGGCTGTTATCACTGTTCACACGAACCGAAGATAACAGCAGTTATATCAGTTAAATGAATAATAAGGAGATGCGTGTGCAGCGAATTCAGATAAAGAGCGGAAAACAAAGCTTTTTACCGAGCTTTTTATTTTATCACCTACATTTCCAAAGATCTCATAGGACATTATAACGTGGAATTTAAATCCTAGTAGGAGATAGAGTTTGGGTAATGAAAAGCCTTTCGCCCGCTCCCTTTAATTCCACTCTTAACTTCCGGAGATCGATTATTTCCAATTATTTTCCTCTTTTGGAGGGTCGGCGATAATTACGAGAGTTTGGAATGCCTATCTTCAGATAAACATCCTCTCCAAATCCGAGAAAGATAAATCGGAGACAAACGACTGGCGAAAATAGAGTTTTAAGGACGGCGGCGCTGCGTCGATTCGTCTCAAATCAGCGCAGTTAACACGCTTTCGCAACATAAAAGCAGAGTCACGTAATTGCACATAGAAAAGGTTGGCAGTTAATGGAGCGCTGACCGCAAGAGAGGGAAAACGTTGCAATTACGGTAATTTGCGCTTTAAAACTGCCATCGACGAAAATTCAATACGAATACGGTCGGGTGAGGCACGATCTGCATTTCACCTTTTTCCTGAAATATAGATGTGTTTCTCTAACCAATTAAGCTCGCAAGCATCATCAATATCCAATGGAAAACTAACCAGCCCCTCCAGACCAAAATGTACGCACACAATCAAATTAGGCGATGAAAGACTTTATTTATCCAATAGACTTCGGTTTATGTATCATTAATGCCTGATCGAGAAACGTCGAGAGAATTAATTGAAATAAATGGGGAATGGATTTAATATTTCGTCATCACTTTGGCACACCTGCGTTATAATTGATTTAAATGGGAAGGTTGATTTTAAAATGATAAAAATGTTTAATGAGAAGATGATTCTCAATCGCCACACACAGGAGAGGGAAACAATGAGGCATTAAATGGCAATATGATAAAAATGTGATGTATTTAAGCAAATAAAGACAAAAGTTCGATGGGCATGTTGATTAAAGAAAATTCGCGCACGGGTACGAAGGTCTGCATAAACGATCTCTTAAAAAAAAAACATTTTGAACAATACATGATGTTAAAAGACTATGCAAACCGATATAATATAGGTTACATTTTCACCATGTAACAACAAGCATGCGCAGAGTGCCTAATATGATAGAATATTTGCATTTTCGGGAGGGAAGGAAAAACGAAAGAAGAGAAAAACGTCATTCGGCATAAAATAAATGTATTTTTTACGTTGAAGACCATTTAAAAATATAAAAATTCATAAATACTCACTGGATGTGAATTTACGTGCGAAGGTTCGCCTAAAACTCACCAGGTTTCACACAGCTTAAAATTATTTAGCATAATGAAAGAAAAAATAAAAACAGACTTGTACACGGTACCACAGGATTATTAATAGAATAAAAAGAAGAAGAAATAAAAACAGACTTGTACACGGTACCACTGGATTATTAATCCTGTGGTACCGTGTACAAGTCTGTTTTTATTTCTTCTTTCATCATGAAAAGCTACCACAAAGTCGAGTGACAGTGGATTTTATTATTTAGCATAATTAATGCATCTTCCAAATCATCCCAGATGCCAGATGATTTAGGAGNTCTCCACACCCACTACTTTCCCTCATCCATCCCACGCGTCTTCAGAATTTTATCCCCGGCGAAGCATGCTGCGATTCCCTGCTTCAAAGATACCCTGGGAAAAATCTATTGTTTTCGCTATTATCCAAACTAGAGCGTATAGAGGGGAGCACACATTTCTGTTCAAAAGCAATATCGCAGAGTGAAACTTACGCTATCTTTTTCGACATTCTCTTGTGATTAAAAGAGATAATAATCCTATTTGAAATCAACAGAGACCGAATTTATCATTAAAAGAAGAACGCAAAATATCCTGCGCTCATATTTTTAATTCCCCACCGATATTTTACCTTCTACTGAAATTTATACAACTTCATTTAGAGCTGAAAATTTTTTGATTGCTCGGATGAAAACATCGGTGTCAGAACAAAACTGTAACTTTTTTCCGGCCTACGGCGGGTATTTTAGCCCATAATTTTAAAATTCAAACAAAATAATGGGCGATATGAGCATCCGAGTGGTGCTACCTGTCGTGTGCTGCGGAGATATTGCTCACCGCAACTTAATAAATTTAAGGGCAAACGACTCTTACGCTTCGACCGACAATTTTGAAAGTGGAATACTGGGTCTTCACAGAAACTGATTGATAAAATATGACAAGAGATCACGTCCCACAAAAGAGGGCCGAATGACATCTCGTGGGACAATTGGAAAGCATTAATCCACGGCTAAACAATAGGAGAAATTTTAGAAGGGCAGCAGAAAAAAGTTGTTCTTTTCCCGTTTACAAAAACTAAAATGGACGCAATTATTTCTTATAAGCTGATTTTAGACTCAAAACGTCACGCAGAAATTAAATAGACGCAGAACTATGAAATTTAGTTCCCAGACAGCGAAGAAGATAATTTCCGCGAATTTCGGACGGTTTTTTGATAGAAAAAGTTGCACTGCTAAATAATAGCATACGTTCAGGTCATTATTCGCTGAACACTATTAAATCGTTTAACACATGGCATCATGGTACAGCACTTATCATCAGAAGTTTTCCTTTCATAGAATTTTGACTCACTGAGGAATATAAAGGCAAATTATATATGTATATCTCTCTCTCCTCATCTTACCATATAAGCCTCATCCCCACTATAAAGGTTTAGGTTGCTGGATCGAAACTGCTGGAGGAGAATTCAAAGAGCCGTAAGTCCTCCACAGCAGGTGACGGACTATACCGTATCAAGTTCTTCCCCTTTTCATTCCTTTTAAGGTTATGGGGTGGCTTGTATTGTGTAGGAAAATATTCAAAAGCTTCTTTCTTCCGAAGGAAATATATTTTTACCTTTCCTACAAGATATTTCCGAACTTAGATGAAGCAAATTTCATGAAAATCATTTGACGAATTTAGGTATATGAACTGCTCCAATTACAGAAAGATGCAGAAAGAATTTGATTGAAATATTTCATCGAGTCTTCTTTCTAGGGAACGAAGGAAATTTGCAGACGCTAAATCTTTCCCCTTACAGCTGCAGCTGCTTTAGAAAGTAAACCTCTTGTAATATGAGTATAGATACATCTAATTTCATATACGTTGGTACCTAGGTTAACGACAGCCTTAGTTAACGATGTACTTGATTAACGACCTATGGTTGTGATCAAAAATTGTTTCAGGTAACAACGCAAGCTCTTGTTTACGACGCCTTCTGGTGAAGACTGATCATTAAAAACTACTTTTATGATTATTCATTTTATCAACGTTAATTTTTTATTGCAAATATATTGGTTTAAATTATATTCACAATATTTTAATGAGCATTATCTGCATCTTTGACATGTAGTATGGTTCTGGAAAATCGCGCCGTAGATAACGACGGTTTTGGTTAACGACGTAATCTCTTGGAACGGATTACCGTCGTTAACCAAGGTTCCAATGAATAAATATCTAGAAGAATCTACATTCTCAGGAGTGGATGATCAACTTAATATTACAACCATAGGTGATAACAATATCATTGGGGGTATGGCCAACCAATCATTTACCTGGAACACGTAAGTGAAAGGGCAAAGAAACCCTTAATTCAATTTTCCAACAAGAAAAGTAGGATAAAATAAAAATGTACTCCAAGACATGAGGATTTCAGTAGAGATCTGCCCACGTCTCTGCAAACAGACAGCCGGGCGAGAAACGGCCATTCTTCTCCTAGGCGGCTGTGCTTTTGTCATATAAATGTCACTATTTCTATTCTACTATGCTATGAATTCTACTACGCCGAGAAATTCGGAGAGGTCGGAAGATGTTTTATCAGCTGACATCGTGGCAAAATAAAGGAGAAATTCCTTTGCCTGAATTTTCGCTCAGACAATAGGTGTCGCTTTCAAAAAAGTAGGACGTGAATCTACGTAAAAGCAAACAGATGCTACCCGTTAGGGGCAAGAGCTTGGAAACTCATGTTCTAAAACTTTAAGCATTGTAAAGACTAAGTTATAATAATCAAAGAATGAGTTTCTGCATTGGACAGCGATTAGCTGTGTCTAAATATCAAAATGTGCCAGCTCCTTTGCTGACTTAGAGTAGACTAAACAGGGCTACAGTGGGGAAAGAATCACACGAAATCACGAAAAATCACAAATGAATCAATTAGGGCACATAAGACTACAGTTTTCAACGTCATCTTAGTCTAACCTTACATTTATGCCATATTTCTTTAAGCGTTATGATTCCCATCGCTTATAGGGTCGGCTGATGACCATCATAATGAGTTTACGTGAAGAAGGTTCATTTAGTCCGGTAAGACTTCTTATAGCCTGATACTTCTCCCTGCCCCTTACCCTAATCGGAAATTTCTTCTCTATACATTAATCGATAAAAACATAATTTATATAAATCAAGTTTTAGAAATTCAGTCGCATTAAATTTAATTCGTAGAAAAGTGGCTAAAGTTTACTTAACGCATTATATTTTTTCCTCCCAGTTGACATTTACTGCACTATAATATTTCTCTAAGTATATCTTAGACTTTTCACATCCAAATTTCTTCATCTTTCACTCAAACAATCAGTTGAAATGGAAAACTGTACCTAAAATGACGTTGGGTTAGAGGGAACAATAGACTTTCTCTCAATCTCGTCCGAATTTAACGTTTATTATCATAATATTTGTTTCTGCTAGCATATCTTGATGGATGGAATATTTTTCACACGTCTTTCGGTAAAAGATGGAAGAAAATGTATCTTTCTTGGTCTTTCGTCTTAGCCTCATCACTCAGTCTGCGATGGAGTGAAAGCTAATGGGATATGAATGACGCAGGAAAACGTCATTAATTTTGGTGTTTTCATTGAATTATACTGTTATTATACTGCACTTCTCCACTTAGTAAAGGAAAGCAGGGACAAAATACCTCACTCCTTATTTTCTCAAGAAAGCGTAATTTCCTCTCGAGCTTTTTGAACCAAATGGTGGACTGGATACAGTTCAAGCCCACTTCGATCTGAATAAAGAGAGGCACAATGACTGATCTTTTAAGGTTTCACATGTGAAAAAATACTCGGCTGAAAGGGAGCCAATAGTACTTCACAATGGAGAACGCTCAGTCACGCTAACTTCTAATGATATAAGCGATGAAAACCAATAGATATAAAAACTCCATAAGAGCGACCTTTGACATCACTTTCCTCTCTCGCTGCTCCTCTAACTCAATCCGAACTCCTAATAAAATTTCCTCGCGAGCTTCCGATATTTATCTGTTAAGGGCGTTAGAGGCACTTAGCGAAAGAGCCAGGGGCAGTTATTTCAGCAGTCACGGGAATAATAAACGAGTGAATTCGCCATACATGCTAGGACAGCTTTGAGAGTAAGCCAGCTACTCTTTCAGGCACATGTTGCCCCTTTCATCTGTAATCCTACGCAGAAATACTTCCGATGCCGCACGCAAACACCCAATCCTCTCCACACCCACTACTTTCCCTCATCCATCCCACGCGTCTTCAGAATTTTATCCCCGGCGAAGCATGCTGCGATTCCCTGCTTCAAAGATACCCTGGGAAAAATCTATTGTTTTCGCTATTATCCAAAGTAGAGCGTATAGAGGGGAGCACACATTTCTGTTCAAAAGCAATATCGCAGAGTGGTTTGTATGCCCCTTACAGACACTTTAAAAGTACATAATCTACTTGAATTCCCGTTCGGATGGATACGTAAAAATCGATAAAGTAAAAGTTGGCGCAACGTTCCTTTGAAGGACACGGTTTAGCCCGGCGGCATTTACAGTTGGTGACACGGGGGCACGGGCACATCATCTCTCACGTATTTGGCTATTATGGGACCGGACCAACCACCAATCAATTCTGATAGCTTCCCATATTCATCACGATGCTGAGTGAACACCGCCAATGTTGGCTCCCACCGGGAATTGAACCCGGGACCGCTTTCAATGAAGGCGAACCCGCTACCGACATGGCTATCCGGGGGCTTACGTAAAAATCAATATCCGCTCAATTTCCCATCTGAAGTGATAGTAAAAATTGTCCACCATAAAATTTAAATATTTTTCCAAGGCTAACATAAATAATTAGTGTTTTGAGAAAAGCTACAAAAGCCGTAATACATTTTTTAACAAAAATCACTCAAAAAATTTACGCAACTGTGCCATGGCTAAGCAGCCTTTTTCCCTCCACGATACTTTCCTTCAACGTGAACACACGTTACACGTACTTATAAAAGGGGAGAAGAGTCTTCGTCAGTTGATTATTTAAAAATTATGCAAAACACACGAGAAAAATATCTCGGAAGATAAAGCGAATACGTAATGCAAAATTAGAATTTTGCCGTGCTCTTGGACGCAAGCGTAGTGACGACTTTTTTCGCCTTGGTCAGAATTTTTTGGTGTACCAAGATCATTTGACACATCATAAGCAAGTGGTTTTAAGAAGAATTTAAAAGAATGTAAATTTATTTCAACTTGGTTTCCCCTTACGCATTTAATATTTTTCTCCTCTAGTGCTTCCCATTTTTATCGAAGACTTGTTTCAAACGTGGAAGTTCATCTTCTTCTCGATCATAGTTGCCAATTTAGCGAATTTATCGCAGATCTAGCGACAGTTTTCTTCTTTCAGCGACCTTATTCTCGATTTTGCGACATATCGCACTCTTCGGAACAAGTTCGTTGACCCACCTCCACACAACATAATACGTTTGACTTATTTCAAATCAAAGTAACATTACGCTCCGTTGAAACTTAATACTCACATTTTGCATTTAGTTTGCATAATTTCATAGAATGCGCTAACATTCTATTTTTAGAAGCAAAGTTCAACTATTTTATGTTTAACTACTTTTTAGCAAAGATTTTTTTGAGTAGTGAATTTTTAGCTACTTTTAAGGTGTGACATTTTCAAAATTAAACAGGTATTTGGGCTCTCGATCAGATGCTGTCTTATTCATGATCAATGTCCTTATAAATATTCGTCCCTTTTTCAGATTAACCGTTAATTTTCTCTTCCTCAAAATTGAATGCACCATGGCTTCAAAATTGGCCTCGAAATTCATGAGGATTCCTAATAAAAGGGAAATTTCCGGGATTTGGGATTTAGGTGGATTTTAACATTCATGTTGAGTCCCTAGACGAATACGCGCCCTGGGAAAGTTCCCTCCCTCCTTACTCTTGCTTCAACCTAACACGGTGGCTTGAGAGTCTCCTACGGAACAATAGCTGGTGTGCCTCATAGATTGGAATCTACAGCTACAATCTCTCAATATAAAAGAATCGAGACAAAAACGATAAGCGGGATAAGCCAACGGTCAAGGGAAGGCAACATTAAGAATAGTTAACCACCTCTCTATTTAACACAATATCGGTGGGAGAAGAAAGAAGAGGTTACTAAAAATGCATGAGTGGTCTTGCGCTGTAAACGTGTAGATTTAGATTTAGAATTTTACCCCGCGAGCCGTCGATTGGCGTATGGCAGGGGGTGTATCAACACCAAATATTCTTTTATCTCAGTATAATCTCAGAACAGAATCTGTATAATCTCAGAAATAATCTCAGTGTAAAACCCGGGCGATATGGACAGATGAGTAGAGGAAATTATTCTCCTTCGAACATTTTTACATACAATAGAGAGAAGCTCATGATTAGTAGAGAGATAAAGTAAGCATATAAGTGTATCAACCACCACTTCGAGTCCTGACGGAATGAGAAAATCATTGCTACCTGGCTAAGAAAGGGATTTGCGAATTAGAGAACTATGAATAGCAGACTTATAAAACAAAAAGTTGGAAGGATGAGAGATCTCTTAAGAAAGACCTGCCCAGAGGAAAGGAAGGAAAAACACAGAGAAAAGATGCGACAATATTGGACAAAGATAAAAACCCAACAGCAGAAGAAGCGTGAATATCCGTTTGAAAGAGAGGAAAGAAGCTTATCAGACATGAAAATAGTACGTATGAGAAAGAGACTTTTCAAATCATACATCATGAGAGTAACACGAAGACGATATTGAAGGGAATACGCAGTGAAGGAGATCTTGATGAAGATCCCGCATTTGGTAAATAGAAGGAAATGGAGGATGTTGACTGAGCACACTATAAATAACAGAAAAGAAAAACAGAACAGAGATTGGAAGACTGCTCCCAAGCAATAGGCGGATTAAAGGAGAATGTATTACTCTAATATAGGTCAAAGGTAAGGTCTGAACAAATCGATCTAGAAATTACTGTGTATACAGCTACACTTCGTTGCAACATGAGAATGAATTTTAATCAATCGAAGATCATACCCACGCGCGATATAACTGGGAAACTACAACGGTACTCAAATGAATTCCCTTTTATGAGAGTTTCGGCGCTGCCTTGAGTTTCATCAATCTTTCTTTTATGAAAGCTTCACCAAGTATTCAGGTTGTTTGCTCGTGAAGATTGTGGCACTTAGGAAACATTGAGTCATTCGTCGGCAGGATTTTCGAATTTGTTTCACGAATTTCGCTAACTACGCATAATCCGTTTTAAACCTCACCAAGCTGAGAATTCACCATTCATTTCAAAGAAAAAGATGTGTTTACTTAGGAAGTCTGTCTGTAAAGTATTCAGCCCGAAGGTCGGTTGGGACCTCATACCCTCTACTATAAGCTACGAAAAGCTAGTAGAGGGAAATGAGGCTTACTAGGCAAGATGAGGAGTGAGGTAGTTTTCTCCTGCTTTCCTCTCTGAGCCAGAATGCTATCAGCAGAACAAGCCCAATTTTAGTGAAGCACAATGACTAGTAACACTTTTCGTATCATAGCATAAGGAGAAACCTTAATTAATGCCATTATTCATACCTCAGTAGCTTTCACATCATCACAGCCATGTATAATACTTATAAAAAGTATATGATCTTTAAAAAGATTCAATTATCAAAATTTGCTATTTGGGTATTCGCTTCTTAAAGTAATTAACTTCCGTTATATCCAAAAGTATAAGTCAATAAAATTTAACTCCATGTAATCATTTCAGAAAATGGTCGAATTCACAATTTTTATTTATAAATTTGGCAAAAAGCAGGAAATCAGGTTCGTAACAGACCATTTTTGCGTGCCATCACCAGATCGTTAATCGATGTGCTCGATTTCGATACGCAGAAAAACTATCATAAACTACGATGTTTTGTGAATTTTGAATCCTGGCAATATGGGCTACGTAAGAATTTCAAAGCTCTGCATATCTTAGTGAAAGTCAAAGGAGTGCAGAAAGAGAAAAGACGGCAGTCCTCGCAAGAAAATCCGCGTATCGCGCACAGGGTAAACATGCCGTTTGCATAAACAGTGGATGGAGAAACCTTCTTTTCCTCATTTCACGATATAGTCTTGCGGAAGGCGAGAACATTACGATACGGGGCGTCGGAATGAAAGAGAATAGGGAAATGAGCAGGAATCAGTTCTCAAGCTATTCTAGAGGAAAAGCAAATAATAGAGAAGGGTTCGTTTCATTTGAGCCTTCGTGGTTTTTATGAGCTTCTGGTTTCCTTTACTTTCACCCGCATGGCGGTCTGCGGTGATTCAATGACTTGTAAATACGCCATAAAACTTAGCTGCAATTTTTAGTATTAATAAAGTTTTACTTTTACGGATTTCATTATTCACTTCTTTTTGGGAGCTTTTGTGTGTAAAAGTACCATCTCTTCCGGTTCTAAAAGTCGTGAATGCGCACTGTAACAAATGGTAATGAGTGCGAATCTGTGTAAGAGGAACTCCAACGGCTGAAATTTACTCCAAATTCAGTAAAAAAAGAGTTTATGGATACTTAAAATGAATAATTTATCAATGCTATACAAGAACAATCGTTTCAATATCTCGTAAAAACATTTCCTCGGTCGGAGTGAAGATGGTCCAAATGAAATTAATTAAATTATGGTCCATATGAAATTAAGCAGAATTAATCAGAATCAAGGAAAAATTGCCGAAGCATTTCTACTCCATCATTTAAGGGATTCGATGAATGATTATGGTAATTTAGTTTGGGATTAATACAATTACTTTTGTCTCAGGCCTGTTAAGCTGTGATACAGAGTAACGATATTGATTTAAGGTAACTCCTTTCAAATGCTAAAAAAAGTAATAATAATAATACGTCTTTATTAGGATTTATTGGGATTAATATTTACGGGCGAAAGCCCTTCCTACAGCCAAGACATTTCGGAAATTTCCAGTCCATATATATATAAGTATTCCTCAACTCCTTATTGAATACCATGAAAATGCAGCCAGCCTTCGGGCTTTGATAGACAAGTATTTTAATAAGATTAGCTAAGAAAAATTAAGACTTTCCATAAGGATCCATCATTATGAAGCCTTCGGTTGCGATGAGGAAGTCATTATCGACAATTTCTCGCAGCAATGCCCCCGTAGAGGATGGAAAACAGGCATATAGATAGGATGGAGACATGCATCCAAGGGCATGCTCAGCACCATTCTTAAACATCCGTTTACGAGGATTACTTTCCAAGCATTTTAATTCCGATCTAAAAACGTGATATTTGGGAAAAATCGCGTAAAAATCCGAAGCTTATAATTATTTTTCTTACCAAGTTTTAAAATGAAATACAGCTTCCTCTTCCCTCTTCCGATATACGCCGGGATTATTCTGATATTATTACCCGACACTACGAAACACCCATCTGGAGCGTAAAATATTCGCCTTGAATTTCTTGTTTAAGAGACAACCGTTCTTTGAAGAACAAAGGAAATGGAGAGGTGAATGACGAACGGGTATACATTTTCATCGAGAGCCTTTGGTATGGACTATTTAGAGGATAAAAAGTCACGGAAATAAATTATATAATTTGCAAATAAAGAAGAAAGGGATATGGGCTGAATATATTTCAGTTAAGAATTTAGGGAGTGACAAAAATATTTGGCTATAAAAAGTGAAATAATAGTAGAAAGTGAGAAAAAGTTTGTGTCATAGAAGCAAAATATGCTGATGATATATGCATAAAATGAGGAGATAAGGGAATTTCTTTAGATTCTATTCATAAAATCGTCACTGAAAGTAAATTCGCCCTAAAGAAAACTTGGACCATTCCCTTACACGTGGAAGCTTTCAGGATAACGAACGCAGTATATCTATAACGACCTCCTCTCCCTCATTTCCTCGGCCTATCTTCAGTTCCCTTGTTCACCCGTTCTTCTCCACCTCCGTCAATTTGTTCTCTTTTTTTAAATTTCCCTTCGCTCCTTCCCTTATCTATTCTCATTACATCTCCGCTCTTCCGTATCTCGACGGACCTTTCGCCCTTTAGTCTTCTTCCAATTCTTGTGTTTCCCACGTTGAAGGGGAAACTGCACACACTATCCCTCTCACCTAAGCTCCTCCGCTCCCTTTAATCCCTGCGAACTCACGAAAACCGTCGGATTAATCATTAACAGAATTTATGCTTAAGTATCTCAGAATCTCATTCATTTAGCAAGTCTTTAAGTAGAAATTTCATTAAAAACTTTTCATTTTCGCTCAAATCTTAAAAAAGATAAACCTTTAAGTAGTTCCTAGAAAATACCCTCCAAGATATTAACTTTTTTCGACAGATCTTAATGTGGAAATTCCTTTATCATAAGTCTGTACAGTCTTCAGCCTGAAGGCTGTACACCTCATCCTCTGAACCTCATTACCACGCCATTGCTTTCCTCATAGAGACAGAATACTATAAGTGGAACAAGTCCACGTATGTGAAGTACAATGACTCTATGACCCGGTATTATAATGTATACTTAAAATAAACTTTAACTAAAGTTCACTTTAAGGCCTGGTATTATAATGTTTTGTTATAGTTAAAGTGAAGATTATAGTAAATCTCATATATATATGACGAATCAGCATGGAGAAGCACAATAATCATTAATTTAACTCTAACAAAACATTATAATACCAGACCTTAAAGTGAATTTTAGTTAAAGTCCATTTTAAATATACATTATTATACCGGGCCTATGAGTAACAATTTTCGTAGCATTCAAAAAGGAGAGACCTTAATCAATATCATTATTCAGCAATACTCTTACCTCAGTAGATTTCATATTATCATAGCCATGAACAAAACTGAGACAAAAGTAAACAAAAGTTATACTTTTCCCTATCCTGTACCAAAAGACAAATGAAAAATATTCCATTCATCAGGAAATGGTAGCAAGACCTTACAATAAGTAAATACTTATATATGCCTGTCTGTACAGTCATCAGCTCGACGGCAGGTTTGATCCCAAATACTCCCACAATAGCTGCGAAAAGCATTGAAGGGGAAATATGGCAAACTAGACCAGATGAGGGATGAGGTAATTTGCCCTTACCTTTCTCAGGCAGAATGATGTGAGCAGGAAAGGTAGGCGCAGTACAACGACCCTGTGGATAACACGTAAACACAATAAGCAAGGTGAGGAGTGAGGAGATTCGCTCGCGCTCTCCTTTTTTGAAAAAAGACTATTCCCCATTAACTGAGCATTTTCTCACTTTGATTTATTTCCCACTAAAAATAGAGTCAAGGGAAGAATATTTTCGAGAGCAGAGAGTTCTTTTTTGCGAACTTCACGCAAAGAGGCTCCCACTTTTCTTTTTTCCATTACAACGAATTTCGGATTTTTTAAGATCGCAATCTCAGTCTTACAGCCCCTAAAACTAGACCATAGCCGCACTCGAATTCAAACGGGAACCGTAAAGCACTCATTGGAATATCCGTCGCTGAAGGAAACGCATCACCACTTGTATTATTTCCAACTCCGCCGCAGATAAATTTACGGCATCTCACGGCGGAGCAGTCCTTATTTATTGAGTTATTTACGTTCATTTCCTCTTCGCCGTGATCGACCCTTCTTTTCTTTTCCTCTCTCCCCAATTCGATCACCCTTTATGTTCCCCTAATAACCCCGGCCTATAATCCTCCCATTCCGGCCTTTTCATAAACTCCCCTCATTTCAACCCCCACCTTTATTTCCGCACATAACCACCTTTTATCTCCCCAAAAAAGGAGGGAACGGTTGATAGATTCCGTGCACGGTGACGGAGAATAAGAATGGTCCGCCCACCAGAGGAGTTGGATGGATTGTCCAAGGAATAAGCGAGGAAGGAGCGGAAGCGTTTCTCGCCGCGAATGGAAAAGTTTCCGTTGCTTTGTTCGCGGGAGTTTAATTGTGAGCGTAATTCAAAGGGTTAATGCCCGACGGCAGAGTTTAAAACGGATTTAATGTTAACTTATAAGGGTAATCCCGTCCACGATGAAATACGACGAAGAAACAGTATTTCAGGCGAAAATTCCTAATTCCGCCGGTTTGCAGAAAGGGCTAATCGAAGGAATTTGATAGGGGCCATCTTGGCGCTCCAATTTTAGAGTACAGAAAAATTAAAAGAGACATCGAAACGAGTTATTTCTGAAATTCAACTGGAGCTATGAAACTGCAGTGGAAAATATACTACTATATTTTTACCAATATTGCATGTGTATGTGCATACATTTAGGGTCTTTATTCTTCAGCGAGATGGAATACCTCCGTTTAATTTAAAAGCAAAATCGTGAAAGAGTTCCTATACAATATTCGGGTAAGAGGGTACATTTTGCAGTTCCAGAAATTATCTCTCTCTTGTATACCAGGAATAGGAGCTAAGACTTTTACTGAAATAACTCCAATAGAAATATGAATGAGCACAAATTGGAACTTTCCTTAAATTTTCCTAAGGAATCTATTTAATAATTACAAATATTTTTCTAATAGAGAAGAATTTGAAATTAAGACAGAATAATAAGGTTTTGGGGAATTATAGGTTATTGATATAAAGATGTCGTGATTGATGATAAAGATAGAAAGAGTAAAAAGAAGTTCGAAGAAATTTTTAAGATTATACGAAATCAGAGGTGAAAAACTGTTTCAATTATACTTAATGAAAAGAGGTAACGTTGTGAGCAAAATTATTCTGCAGCGAGTTGAATGATAGATCTCACTTTAAGGAGATCCATACAAGTGGTGGGCTTACCCTCGCCAATCGCTACAAGTGAAGAGTTGCACATGAAAGCGAGGTGGATTTTGTTTTTCCATAATTTAGAAACTGCAATAAAAAGTGCGCTAACTTTCATCATGATGATGAGGTAGGGTCAGATTAACTTTCAAAAACTTGCGAAAGAATTTACATAACAAGCTTTGCATTAATTTACGTCAACATGTAAATTATCAATCCAGCAGGCTTATAATAATAGTATTGTTAAAAGTGATTCGACAGCTAAGGTAATTTCGCACGTAGGCCTCCACCGGGAATCGAACCCGGGACAGCTTTCACTGGCTATACGGGAGCACTCTGAACGCCGATTTGAACCTCATGTCAGCTTAATTTGGATTATAATGACGATTAGCGTAGCTACCAGGTAATACGACGAGTGAGGTATTTTATCACTGCATAATGCATAAATATAATACGTTGCTCAGAGTAATCATTCATCCTGAAAATCAGAAAAGATATCAGCCCTAATGTTGGTAGGTAAGCTACCAAGAGCTTTTGGGATGGAATGAGGTAAGATGAAGAGCGATGAGGTTAACCTTTGCTTTCCTCACTCAGTCAATGCTATGGGTAGAAAACGCCCTCGTAAATGCAGCACAATGACCAGTGGCGCGTTATATCTCCATGAAGCCATGGGAAAATTCGACTTTGGGGCCCCACATACTCGTATAATGTGAAGACGGACATTTTTCTAGGGTGCGAATAGAGGTGGGGACCCCAGGCAAACGCACGTTTTGCCCAATCAATAACGCTCTGCTGACAATAATCCTATTAACAGGATTTTCCTACTAGTAGTAGTATTTTGAAAGTACTTCGACAGCTAAGGTAATAGCAAGTGAGCCCCCACCAGGTATCGAACCGGGTAGCGCTTTCGCCGAAGTCGAATGTGCTACCCACATGGCTATCCGGAGGCCCCATTTTCCCTAGCATTCAACAAGAAGTGACCAATACGACTTCAATTAATTATCATCCTGAATACTTCAGCAGATTTCATATTATCCAAGCCCGAATAAGACTGATACAACCTAAATTCACGGAGAGGAAATGTTACACTGTCCACAATTAATTACTAGTATAACATTTTCTTTTCGTGAATTTATAGTGATGTTCCAATAAATATAACTGGAATCCATCGAATATGATAAGAACTATATTTAAGATAAATTTTCCTCTCCTGTTTTGTATTAAATAATTGTATTATACAATTTCCATTGGGTTTAAATTTCTGCAACTAAAAACAACCGTTAAAATAAAATAAATCAAACGTTATAAATTTTGTTATTATAAAACAAAGCAAGTTGTTCCCCCAAATTATGGGTTTTGTGGCCATTGTCAACACTCTTTTACCACACTTTTCGTTCTCTTGAAGATAACGTTGCCCACCCATGCCATAGGTAAAGAAAAAAAAGAATTAAAAAAGCGGGATTTCATACTTATCAGACAATGGCGTCAACTGGTTTAGATGGATTAAAATCTTAATGTCTGACATTTCAGCCTAAAGAGCGGAAGAAATAATCCCTTTTTTGTATATTTTTTTATCTGGAGGACGGAAGAGGGAAACGATGAAGAAAGCCCGCACTTGATTCGAGCCTGAGAGTTGGATCGAACGCAATAACGCGGCGAAATCAGCCCAAAGCGGAGATAAAAGTAGAGGAGTAATATAGGGCGGACGATTTACAGTTCCGGGGTGGAAAGTGCGGGAAATCTTAGAGAAAGAAGCACATTCGTCGTTTTCTTTTTTATATGGGTTCAAGGCCGGTCCTCTCCACCCTCTACCATTTCCCGCTTGGATGGATGCCTGACAACGAAGTGGAGAAGCTGACATTTCTGAGTTCGGGATGTATAGTTCGCGGGGGGTAGCCATAGAGGGCGGAGAGGCTGAGATGTTTTCACGAGGTCGCTAAAACGAAGAGGTTTAGGGGATGGATAAGGGGTGAGCCGCTGGGGGAGATCAACTAGGACAAAAAAACACTGGAATTCGGGGAGAGAGATACAAGAAAGTTCACTTCCGGCCACCCGGGACAGCATTCTGAGAGAAAATGGCGGGAGGGGGTTGAATGGGGCTGTTTGGACCCCCTTCGTCACCAATTCGACCGAAGGGGGCATCGCCGAGGAGAACAACGATAAATCGGTGCATGACTGTATTTTTTTGCGGGAAGTTGTTTCTCAAAAAAAGTGCGCTATATTCTCCCTCCGGCGCGAAATCGCTTACTTCTCCGCGATTTCTCGGACCTGTGGCATAAAAAGAGGATGAGTGGGAAAGGAAAAGTTTCCTCGAATTGCGCATCCGTAAGAATTATTCGCCTGGTGAGGAAAAAAGGAGAATATCGTTCACCTCCTTACCATCGAGTGTCATTATTCAGCACGAAAGGGCTTTATCTAAAAGGAAAAATAGGCTCTTCTTGCTCTTCCGGACTTTTTCGTAAACAACCGAGTAAAAGTTTCGACGCTGCGTCTGCGGCACGCATTTATTACTTCCTCTCATCGAAGTGGAGACGCGCTTATGAAACTGTAGCGCCCAAAGAGCAATTGTTTCCACTCATGAATTTCTACAATACCGCTTAAGTTCCAGATAGTTGTTGACGATGAAAAAGACTAAGTTCCTTTGCATCACTTAATTGAGGTATTTTTTCTCTCTCCATTTATAAGAGAATTTTTGGGTATGATTCCCAGGGCGTAAAAGGAAAGGAAAGTAGTGCGAGATTACGATAAAATTTTGCTTTGATCTTCGGAAAAATTGGAATACACAGACCCTCCTCTTTTGTGGCTTTTTCTCAGACTTAATTAGTGTGGCTAGGCCTCCCAGGTCAAATTTTTGTTTGATTACATTTTTAGACCTAATTTATTTATCCGTTTTATTTTAAGCATACATGAAATTTATTTGAAGTTTAAGGAAAGATTAAAGTTCGGGTGAAGATGATTAAGAACACCAGAAAATGTAATAGATCAATACATAATATTTCGCTCGAAAGAAAGAAATGAATGTCATTCCCAATCTAGGAAAATTTGATAGGAGTTAGAAAAATTAATAACTCAGAGCTCAAGTTATTACACGTAAAATAGCATAACGAGTCAGTTGAGTATTCCATAAAACAATATATCGTCAAAACTTTTCCGACTAAATGAAAAGATATAAACAGAAAAACAGAAGTTTTTAAGAAGCTTAATTACGCTATGCATTAGATACCAAGAACCTTAAAGGGGATTGACTAATAAGTTGAAGATATATCACTCTAAGTAGTCTAGATTAGAACTGAAGCATATGAAGATGCTCTTAAAACTACAGACTGCGTTTTCATATCCAAAGAGCGATCGAAAAAGACTTTTAAGGAATACTTACGGGCCTTTAACGCTCAATTAAAATCAAACTTCAAGATCCCTGAGAAATTAATCTTCTGGAAACAAGTCCCCGGATTTTCAACGACGGGAAAGAAGAGGTTTCGATTTCTTGGATATTTGAAACCATAATTAATATCGCGCTAACGTTAGCATCCGGCTTTAAGTCAACTAATTAAGGATGACGTCAACAAGAAACAACCTTTCCCTTTGCTCGATTGAAAGTTAAAGTTGTTAATCTATCGGAGAATTTGAGAAGAAAAGACGCTGAGTACTCACAAAGTGCCATCACAATAAGAAGAAGATGCAGCACTCACCTGTAAGAAAAAATGAAAGAATAATTAATAATGCAAATACCTCTTTCAATGTAACATTTATAACCAAAAACACGTTCAATTACTGAAATTCCACATTACTGGCATGATATTCAGCATGTTATCGTGAAAATATTAATTTAACTTTTTCTCTGACTTTGTTTAGTATCATAAAAACAGATTAACGGTGGATGATGAACCAGAAGAACTTTATTCTCACGGAAAATTAAATTACACGACCAAGTTAAACAGCTACGTATACCGTACTCTTTCCTCGTTTCGAAGAATTCAGCAACCACACGATGGGAGCGTTAATTTGAATATTTTGCTCAAAAAGCTCCACAAATTATTTTATGGCTGGAAGCTGTTCTAAAGGGCGTAAATACGAATACATTCAATATTCTACCAGGGCCGTCCTCTGGCACTAAACATACGAGGAATCCACCTTATGGTACAGGAATCAAAGAATGAGAATCTGGAGGAGTTCTTCAACAATAAGTAAATGTAAATAGCGCTTATTAAGGGCGATTTTAAGTTATACTCAGCAGTGAGTTGAGTTGTTAATCTGTAAGAGTACACGAGATGATTACAGAATATATATGTAGGGCGTTCAAAAAGAAGCTCGTTGTCGTTTACAAGAAGCCGCTTTCTCATTTTTTAGTAAGACTTTTCATTGTTATATATCTGCAACAATGCTGCGCTACAGTATCGAAAGGTTTCATTTTAACTAGATAATATCCCAGAGGCAGTAAAACTTGATATCAGAAAGGTTTCGAGGTCCTGCAGAATCAGATTGTATTCAATGTTTGGTTATTAATGTAGATAGGCAGTAATACCAAGGCTACCGAAGATAATTCGTTCCGGAATCATATTTGTTATGATATTATCGAATAATAATACAATGGAATATAATTCGATATATTTCGATTTCTTAATCGAATATATAATATTATATTCGAAATATTGGTAAGCCGAAACGTGATGTTGTAAGGCGTCTCGTTGTCTTGAACTTCAATTACCCATTTTGGTTGGTGGGTGTCCCCTATGAGATGTGGTCAACTCATTTCTTTGCCACACACACAGACGGAAAAGATAAGATACTGGCCCGACCCTTCATGTTTGCTGCTTTATGTTGGCGTGCGCATCCAATAAAACATTCGTTAGTCGAGTCCGGAAAACTGCTTAGCCGAAATATTCGCTAGGAGGATCATCCGTTACCCAACGTATCACTGTACTTGCTTATTATAACTTTAAAGCCTTCTTACCGCGGTACAGCGCTATATCTGAAGTTTCAATAAGGCTATGCTGTCTGATAGCCATAATGATCGGGATCAGATCCCAAAATTGCAATGCAATTTATTTTCACGATAGACGAGTCAAACTCTATTTAGCATTTAATGAATTGTCAAATTAGAAGGAGATACTTGGCTTTAATGTGCGCTTTCATGCCTATGACATGAAAGCGCACGTTAAAGCCAAGTTTCTTTCGATACGAAGAATAACTAGTCGCAGAAAATATTATCCAAAGGTCGAGGAAGGGATTCGAAATCCTACTTTGATGAAAGGGGGAAACTGCAAAGGGAAATGGCGTCTTACGCGATGGAGAAGTCGGCGAATTTGTCGCTCATTAGTCCGACAGTAAAGCAGAGCGCCTTGTCAAGACAGTTGAAGTCGTGACAGAGGCATGAGCCCGCATTTGGATGCGTTGGAATGTATTGCAACTGACATCCAACCATTTTTTCCATTACGAAAAGGCCGTGTCTACAGCTCAACATTTGGAACTTCCATTTAGAATTTGAAAGGAACTTTCAGTCTTGCGTCTAGCTAAATTAATTTGACGTACTTTGGGTAAGGATTCTTGGTTCTTGATACAACTCTCGAATTCCGAATTTTGAACCGGTCTAACAAATAGTAAAAGATCCGAAAGCAAATGACGCTAAATAAAGCTTCAAAGATTATACAACTACACAGAATGCATCAGATCGATGTGATCTGATTAAGATATCCCATAATTTTTTCAAATCGCCACGCTCGTGACGAAAAATGATGGTAGATTATTCGATTCAGGATTTATAGAACGGAAAGAGTGTGAGAACGGGGTACTGTTTATCCCGATAATTCTCGGGTTTTCTCTAACTAATTCTTCTTACTTTATATGGAGTTGATCAATAATATAAAAGACCAATACTAAATTTAATTACAGTAGAGTCATAAGGCGATGGAAAGGCGGGTTAAGGATGCAAGACTGCAGTAATGTAAAGATTGAAAGTTCTTCAAAAGACGATTTCATATATGTATACATAATACTTAGATATACAATTTTTTTTAATACAGAGCATGGGTCGCCGATGCCAGGGTCACAAGGGTACTGATAAGCTCTATCATTACCGCAAAGCTTCCGTTAAAAAATCGATTAATATCGAAATCAAACAATATAGATAATGGATAAATTAAATTTTTTGTAATAATTATAAAAATAATTTTCAGCAGATAATTAACTTATAATCGGGATTTGAAATTTTTCTTTTCCTTTTTGCTGGTATACGTATATGATAGATTATTTATTTGTATGGTTTCTTATAAATTGTTAGTTTTATATTCATTGTAATATTTATTATTGAAAGTTATAATAATTGTTTTACTCACTACCCACTGTGGATGTATCTTGGTTTCAAACAGCGTTAGTTGCAAATCATCGTGATTTTGTAACGAGAAAACGATAAAAATATCCCAAAAACGGGCGTAAAAGCATTCGCCGCCCTACCTGTACCGATATCCAATAACCAAAGGGAAAATTAATTTAATTTCAGTCAATTCTTGATTGACAGCGGCTATAAAATAAATTTAAAAGATTAGTTTTTCCTTAGTGCCTCGAAAATGGTATTGATGGACTAATGGATGACGAATGATGGATGAGAAGAGGAGATTAAGTTAATCCACTCTTGCAGCTTACAAAGAGATTTGAAAAAGATTAAATAAATGATGAACACGGCAGAGTCTAGTCTCTACCAATTTTCAGATTCAGAGCAAATTTGCAGAGGAAAAAGCGTAATATATTGTGACGTAGAAATCGTAATCTTTACATATTTAGTTAAAATCATGGAAACAGCCGAGGTATGAAGAAGTACTACATGAATAGGGAGATTTGGTGATGAATAAAAACCAACTTGAATGCAACTTATACTTCCCACAGTATAAATTAAAATGGAGACTAATTTCAACTGTATATAGTCTTAATCAAGCCAAGGAAAATTCGGATGTGATAGTCTTATATAAAAAGCAATGTAAGGAGAAAGGGGAGTATATAGTGTAGGAAATTAGATTCAATTTCCATGAAATTGAACAGCTGTTAAAAACAAAAGATTACCGATAAGTACAACAAGTTCATCACCATTAAAACGCCAGGAAATAAATAATGGGAAGTATTGTAAAAATTTATATAAATACGTACCTTAACTATAGGTAAATATATTTTATTTCCACAAACTTTAATTTTTTTGTTCATTACATCTATTGTATTTTGAACAATTATTATATATTATATCTGCAACTTGTTAAGATTTTCTAAATGTTTTTACTGTATTTTTTTTAACCGTTATTTATCTCCCTCCCTCCCCTTTGTGAACGCGTTCCCCAAACTTAGTTTTTCTTTGCCGCCAAGACTTGTTGGCACAAACTTACCCAATCTTTCCTTCGTCATTTTTGATACGAAATAAAACGAAGTACTAGGTTCGGTGAAAGAGAGGCCCAATCAGACCTAACATCGCCAGATAAAGGGTCCGTCAAGTCTTATCAAATATCCGTTTGGTATCGAACACAAATGTGAAAAAATGAATTATATAAGAATATTTTACAGTACAGAATACAATACAGATCCAGGCGCGCACACACACGAAATTGATGCATCTCCCAAGTATCTCTTTCAAACAAACCCCAGGGAATAAACGGAGGAGGAAAAGTTATTCGTGGCTGGAACTCGAACCCTGATCTTCGACTTTCCCGGCGAAGTAATGAATTCTGTATACACGCATGACTTTTTCACTTCCGATGATTCTTTATATATTTTCAAGGACTATCGTATTTCTTAATTCGCTTTCACTCACCTTTTTTACTCTGTAATCGAAATTGTGAACGACTTAGAAACTAAGTGCGGATAAAAGCTTAATTGATTTGATTTCCACATTGCGTGTCATTGGTTCTCATGGACCTCTCTCATTATTTGAGCTGTTTTTCAGATAACTGATTTTTTTCCTTGTATAAGGTATTATTCGTGGTAAACTTTCACGTGAATGTAGAGAGATTTACAAACAAGTAAGTGCATTTTGCACCAAAAGAAATGGTTGGACATTCACTTATAAGCTCGCATTTAAAAGAGTTTCGAAAGGAATTGGAATAAAAGCGTTCATTCTCAATCGAGGACAGCGTGGTGATGACAAGTCACTTTAATTTGGAGCGACCAGAGGAAAAAGAAGAAGAAATGTCACTTACTTACGACGTTTTTCACCAAAGAAATGAAGGAGAATTCTTTTTATTTCGACGGGCTGTAGAGCTAAATCTGCTGGCAAGCACCAAAGAAAAATTCTCCAGCTCCATAAAACATCATGCTTACGTAAAATGACCTAACTCTTTTCACAATACTGTACTTTTTAATCGAGAAATGGTCTACATTCAACAGGCACAAAGGATAAAAAGTATATCTGAGTCATCGGTATTGAGGACCTACATTGGACCAAAGGAGGGGATCCTAAGGCCTTCATGCGGCCTTTCCTAAACGAATTTCCTTATTTCAATTATTTCGTTTTTAGTGACGCCAAATGAAGGTATACCTTTTTTCAATCGAATTCGCTATCTCATATAGCGGCTGTTCTTAAAGGCTCTTAGGAGGCTGCGAACTCCCTGTTGCTCATATTTCTGCTTTACGGACCCCCAAAATTAAACTCTTTCATATACCTAAGGAGATTTTAATTAGATTTGATATATTATTGAGTAGATGCAATGGATTATCAGAAGTTTGGTATTGAAATTCTTTAATAGATTTATTTGGCAATTGTTACAAAATTACAGAAAATAGGGAGGCTGAACACCACATTATTTAGTCATTTATACCTGGGGACCACTTCGGATTTTTTCGTGGACCCCCAGGGGTACGTGGTCCTTAGTTTAAGAACTGCTATCATATAGCGTTCTCCTTATGTTTTTAAAGCAGTTTTCTTCAGTGCACTTTTTTCAAGCTATCTCTTTCTTTTGATTATCATATGACGAAGGGTTAGATGTAAGTAGAGACATAGTAGTAAAAATTTTCCAAATTAAGTCAAGCCCAAGTGAAGTCTTTTTATTATTTTGAATTGAAACTATCCGAATGAAGGCAATACGCAACTCAAGTGCGGCTTGTTAGCTTCTTACGCGGCCGATGGAAAATAGATGCGGCCTTTTGATATTCACCATCCATAGTTACAATTTTGAATCTACTGGGACAACATGTGGAATTTAGCTCAATTGGCCTGATTGATACGAGATTCGCATGGTCAAGTAATTTCCTGAAAATGATTATAGGTTTTTCAACAGTTGGGCGAATTCCCTTGGGGACACAGGAAATCGCGTGACGGTTCCTTTCATTCTGATAATAATTTAATGAGAACACGAAGTCGATTTTCCCCCGGAATAAAATGGTCCTTAAAAAAGAGAAAACGGAGGAAACAAGTAAGTCTTTCTTCCTCGTTTTCTAGAGCTTGCGGGAGAACCATTTCCACTATTGGTCCTCAAGGCGAGATAAACAAAAAGAGAGAGATGATTCGGAAAAGCGAGGGAACGCAACAGAAATTAATTTCCTTTGGTTACCAGGACGATTTCCCTGCTTGCAGAAGAAGTCTGCGAAACGCCAATCCGACCCGGTTGAGGGGCTATAGGAGAGGAGAGAATTCGTCTCGTATTTTTGCAAATCAACGAAAAAACGCAGGAATTGAAGAGAGATTCGTAAAACGGGCAAATCTACCGGCGAAAAAATAAGAGAAGGAAATATTAAAGGATTAGCGAGGGACAAAAAGGGTTAGGAGTGTATTCAAAGTGGAGCGAAGTGAAAATCTATCGATGATCGATGGGGACTAAAAGGGGAGAGAGTTTGGGAAATAACGAGGCTTAAGGAACTCATTTATGCCGTCGTTTCGAGTACGAAAGGTTGTGCACCGCACTCCACCCAGTGTGCCTCATATACGATGTGCCTCATATACGATGTGCCTCGTATACGGTTGCCCGAATTCCAATTCGAATATACTGGATAGGTGAGAACAATTTTTCTAAGAAACGGGGCGTTCGAAGTTCTGAAATTCGATTTACTTAAGCACATCAGCATTTATATCGCCATTGCCCATTAAAATTCAAAATTTTAATTTAAAATAAACTACTCGTCCAAGAAGTACACATTGATGAACTTTCCTTACTTAATGACAATTTACATGCCGCGTACTCGTACAAGTTAACAAGAAGATAGAGCGGAAACCGAAGCGCATATTCTGAATCTATGGAAGTACCCAAGAGCAATAACATAGAAAGAAAACACGGCAAAAAAATATACTATATATATTTATTTCTACTATACTTACGCAAACGGAGACTTTCTTTCAGTCTTGAAAAACATTCCCGGGACAATGGGACAAGATGATAAGATACTGCACATTTCTACAAAAGCGTAAGATTGATAAACCTATTTTTACAATAGAATGAATTTTCAACAAAGTATTTTTTATTAGCATTCACAGTACCTCTTCATACTATGCACTTTCATATTCTTGCATTTTTATTACACATATCCGTATTTCTTTTTCCATATTTATCATCGCTCTTTAACTTACGCAAAATTATTCAGCATTTAATTCGCAACATTCAACTTTCTTCTTCTAGATCTTCCTCTCTTTTTCGGTACAATCCATATTCTCCTCTTACAACATTTTGATCACTGTGTTTTCATTCATCCTTCCCTTACGTCTTAACCAACGTACGCGTATGAGAGGGTATTTCATCAAACGAGACTATTCCTTAAACAACCTATACTTGAATTGATATTCTCACAAATAAAATATCTTACATTTGTTCCTTTTATATATGTAAAACATCCCTTTCATAATGAAATATTTCTAGGGTAAAATAAATAAAGAGAAATTAAATCACAAAATTTACTTCCACCGTATGCATAGTTAAAACAAAAAAATTATAGTGACAAACGCTCCATTAGAGTGAACCTTTACTACATCACACAATATAACATAAATACGACCATGGTTTCGTGAGGCCTGAAGATGTAGCCACGCTACTAAACCACGGTAGTATTTATGTTATATTGTGTGTTGTAGTAAAAAAAAGTTCACTCTAATGGAGCGTTTTAATATTAATAATTACCACAAGATCACCCCTGACTCTGTATCGTTTATAGTGACAAATACGTTTACCTATTCCGAAGGCGCGTCTGAATCGAGTGCCGGAATCAGAATTTGAAAGGTTCTGAAGGCTCAATAGAATTTATTGAAATGAAGCAAGTGATATTCATAACCTCTCTCTTAGGTTTTTAATTAATTCCGCGGTAAGGTGATTGTTTTTCAAAGGTAATTATAATAAACGAATTTTCGCTCTTTCATAGATTTAATTGATAGTTACATTCCTGCTGTTGACGTCGTTATAATTAAAAGAATTAAATGAAACTGAGACAACTTTAACTTTTGTACTCTGGATAGTCTCACGTAAACTTGGAATTCAATAAATGTACAATAACTGCAATATCGCGCTTCAGAGAAAGGCGGTAGAGGCGTTCCGAGCCGCCGCACTGTTTCGTTTTGGAATTTTTGCGGAGAAATTGTGATATGGGTAAAGAACGAATTCCTGGTTTTTCTGGCTTAAAGAAAAGCGATATATGATATCCAGGACGAAGCAGATATTGCGTTTAAATTTCAACCTCAACAAAATTCTGAAAAAAATACGACCTCGATGTTTCATTAAACACAAATTCGGAATAGGGACTTGATATTTGATCAAGAATTTTTCCAACCGCAATATTGACAAGACGAATAATAATATTTTAACGGAAACGCTGAACTTGCAGCTATCAGATAACTTTCCGTAAACTATTTTCTTGTAAGGTAGAGAAATTTCGTTTTTAACACGTTTGAAGAAACGCAGAAAGTTATTAGTTACAGCAATAACAATAACATACGCTAAGAACTTGCTAAGTTTTCCGTCGAAAAAATAAAATAATTAACAAATAGTAAAAGAAGAATAATGAGGAAGTTTGCCATCGCTTTCCTCACTCAGTACTGCAAGTGGCAAAATTCATCATGATTCATATAATAACAACTACTTATTCGCCTATGAATTACACATTACATGGCAGTAAATGAAAATTCCTCTGAATGAATAACATTATTCCGCACCATTCGTATCTTAATAGCTCTCGTAGAATTATCGCCATGAACAAGACAAACTGAGGGGCACATAAATGCATACTCTATCCTATAACCAGGTTTCTCTATATTTGTGTTTCTTTTCATTAAAATTGCAGCAAAATGCTGCTGCTAGGCATTGCCATTCAAAAATAAAATTTTGTGATAAAATTTTGTAATAAATATCACAATCAAAATTTGAAACAATAAAACTATCCTAGATATGCCGAGCTGAAACTATTCCTTTCCTTAATAAACAGCTTCCATTGAAATCATATTTACGTATATTTCACTAGAGCCCGGTTTTCATTCTCCATGGTGAATAAAAAGTAGGTATTTTTTTCAAGGAGAGATTTTGAGAATTCGGGGGGTACCAGCAGCTGAAGAAACAATGGTCTAGGGCAGGGGTGGAGAATCTCTTGTTATCTGAAGATCTTATGTATCACTAAGCCGCAAATGAAACCATTAGACTGCATGAGAAACCTTCAGGCAGATTTTTGCGACATATCGTACATATTTAAATAATTCCATATCTGAATCGCACGTAGGAAACGGTATTTAACAGCTTAATAGAACACTCATCATTTTATATTCACTAGATTTAATAGAAAAGACAGAAACTAAGTACTTTAAACAACTAAAATCGTTACAGGAAGAAAAGAGAGGCCACAATGAACTCCGAAATAGACCGCAAATGGGCTAAAGGACGCAAGTTTCCCACCTCTTTACTAGACCAACACCTCGCGCAACGCAATGACCTCCTGGGTCACTGAATAGACCGCAGCGCTACAGGTACTGGCTTCGCTTTTGCTCGCTAAAGCATACAGCTCCAAATGCAGGAGCATCATTTAGGAAAGGAAGAGACAGCTTCCCCTTACGTGAGACGATCGGGGAAGAAAAATACGAAGGCAGCCGCAAAAATCCCTTGTCACGGGGATAAGTAATGAGAAGGAGGCGTCAAATCGTGCGGAAACCAGGCAGAGTAAAAAGGGTGGCCACGTATGCCGATTCCATTCGCAGATGAAATGGGGGAAGTGTGGACGTGGAAGATGGAAAAAGGGCAAACAAGACCGCCAGCGACAAAAAAGAGAATCTTGGGAGGAGTCTTGGAGACAAGAGAAGTTTTGACCCGGGAGCGAGGCGGACGGGATGTGCTCCGGAAAGTTGTGCAGTAAGGGGAATAACAGCAGAGGGGAGGACGAAAATACACTATTCTCTCGGGAGAGGTATAAAAAAGGGGAATGGGGATTGAGGACAGAAAGTGTCGAAGCCCCCTTGATATTAGAGGGGGCCATTTCGCCGAATTTCAAATACTTTACGGCATATCAGTCGCTTCAATATTGATTAATCTATGACGGTAACAACAGATACGAAGATGGCTTTTCTTGTAACTGGATAAAGATTCGAATAATTTACTTCTTTTATGTGAGGAGTATATGTGGCAATAGTTTCTGCTACTTGATCTTGATGAAGGGAGAATTTGCTGTCTTTTTTGCGCGGTAAAGAAATGTCTTCCTTATCTATATGTCTATTTCTTATGTATCCTATAGAAAGAGGGCATTTTTGTGCCCGTTTATTAAATCTATTCTATTCTATTCCTTTCAATTCCTTTTGTCTCAATTCTGTACATACCTGTGCCAATTTGAAACCTACTGAGGTTAAATGTTGAAGGTCAGAGGCTTGAAGTATTGCTGTTTGATGGAATTCACTTTGGTCACTTCTTATTGAATTCTACGAAAAGGATAAACTCATAGGCCTGTCATTATAATACATACTTCGAATAGACTTTAATTTATATTCACTTTATGCCCCGATATTTTAATTGTTTGTTACATTTACAGTGAAGATTATAGTTACTATCCTATTTATATAATGGATTAGCAAGGAGATTAACTAATATTCACTATAACCCTAACAAACCATTGAAATACTTGGCCCTATAGTGAACATTAGTTAAAGTCCATTTTAAGCATAATAATGGATGACTCTAAAGAGAGAGGAAGACCGAGAAGAAGCTGGTCGAATGAGATGCTGAAGAAAATAAAAGCACGTTATTAAAGAGTAAAAGGTAATTTATGAAGTGATTTGTAGAAAGCTTCAAACCCTAAGGAAAAGGAAAGGAATAAAATTCAAATGAAAATTAGATGTACGGAGCGATTCAGTAATTTTAGTGAAGTGAAACTAGGATTATTACACAAGGTAGAATGGTGACGAAAAGTTTTCCCTTACATATAATCGCACCAAATTTTGAAAGATGTAATTTACGTAAAAATAAGTTGATTCTATTAAAATATAACTGAATCAAGGAGCCTAAAAAGATAAATCAGCAAATACATTTCCACAGGGGAAAAGAAATGAAAAACAATGCAGTTTGCGATGAGGAATTACATTAAGAAGGCGTCATTACTTAAAGCAGCGTTTCCTAACTTTTGCACCGTTAGCTCTTGGCTATTAGCTAATGCTCGAGAGTATATAATTACTAAGTAGATTACTTACTTACATTAGTGGAACTAATGTACGAAAATACTAAACTATTTTATTCCGGAACAGTTTATTGTGGTATTAAATCGAAACTGAAAACGTGCGTATTAGTCCGTTACATATTCCGAGTGAATGTT
Organism: Ladona fulva; assembly: GCA_000376725.2. Taxonomy (NCBI): domain Eukaryota; kingdom Metazoa; phylum Arthropoda; class Insecta; order Odonata; family Libellulidae; genus Ladona; species Ladona fulva. The sequence goes on from KZ308192.1 coordinate 1,293,521, forward strand.
TAAACGCATAAAGGTATACGAAAGAAAGAAAAGCACTGACTTAAAGAACGAATAAAAAGTGAGAACAGGCGTATAAGGGGCGCAATCTTGCGTGGGATAGCCCCTTATGGGCACCGTGATGAGATATACGGCTCGAAACTGCAATTTTAAACGCCAAAAAGAAAATGAATACTGCACGCGAAGTAAATCCAAAGGTGGAATCGCCGTGATGAATGTGGAATAACATTTGACATGAAAGCAGTCGCTTGTGAAAGAATTACGCCAGACAAAGGAGCCGAAATAAAATTCCTCTCCTAATACATGGAAGAAGGGGATATTGCGTGCTGAAGATGAAAGGGGCAGAGGGTGACGCCGTTGGGGTGTCGAAAATGGACCAGTTTAGCATAAATCGCGTCCATGGTGTTAAGAGAAATTCCTCGAGCGAGATGAGAAAAATTTACGTTAAAATTTTGTAAGAGATTTCGGATTTCGTTACCCGCTTCGTTCAATCTTGGCGCTCGCTTCCGGGATGATTATGGTCTCGAGGATAGGGATTTCCAGCGTCAAAGGGACGAGAAACAAATTAAATGTCGAACTGCGTTTCCGTTGCCGCGCCTCGTTCTTTGCAAGAGGTGAATGAACGAGAAGAAACCCTTGATAAGCCTTCGATTCATCCGATGGATTCCCGATTAATGTAAGATCGTGTTAATGTCTTCGTCTTTGCTACCAAAAGCAATGCGATTTCCAAAATTATTTCCATACCTCGCCTTAATAAGAGAACTTTATAGGGCGAAAATAATCCAGAGGTGGAAACCTGCGGTCTTCAAGACATTTGTGGTCTTTACGGGCATTCCACGAGGCCTTTCAATATGGACTCCCTCTTCTGGGACCAAACGCACACATCCCAGTAATATTGTTTTCTAGTCTTGTTTACCACATCAAGTGAAAGAAAAGGGAAAATGTTTCACTAACAAGATACCAAAAAATAATGATTTATTTCGATTCGGTTCCATTTCGATGTCCTATACCACTGTAAATGTATCAAATTCGGTGGAAATGAGCCCTAATTAGGCCGGAACCCACCTAAAAAAAGGGCCTGTCCCTTTATTCATTCGTCGTTTGAAATGATTCACTGTGACATCAATGATAAACGATATAATTCAACCTCCAGCCATGGAGTCACAATGCAATTGAAAGAAATTTAACTACTGTAGCACAGACTCGATTCGTTTCGGTAGTTTCAAGGTTTCTTTTTCCTAACAGGCTGTTCTTCAGTTTCTCAGAAGCAGGAAAAAGTAGTAAAAGCAGCTTTCGGAGCACTTGTACATTTATATGTACATGCACTCGACTCGAGGTTTTTTTATTGCACACGTGTCCCTTAAGAGTATTACGTCCCGAATGGAGCTCAAACACACCTCCTGGACCGAAAACAGCTATTTACATTGCGCTACGAGCGGAAAAATAGAGCGCAATCCCTAAAGTAAACTTCTCTCTTTTTAAGAGCAACGTCATCAAGGGAGGTTTATCGTCATACGCGCTATTAACCGCTATACGCCAACGATTTATCTCTAAAGGACGAGAGAAAAGCAGAATCCTATTTGGGAGTCAGAGTGAGGATCCACAGAATCAATGAGATAATAATAATGAGATAGGCCAAGATTACATTAGCAGACAAAGAAGGAGAGGTGATGCATGCCATCACAGAGGTCGTCGTCAATTATCGTATGCACTCAGGGCTTCGAACTGTATTTATCTCCGGTTCCATTTTCGCTCCAGTTCAATGAAACCCCAACATTTCGGTTCGGTTCCAGTTCTTTCTCCGTCGACAACAAACAAACCGATTCGAACCGGTTTTCTCCGCTCCTATAAAATAATTCCTCTGCGAGGTTTATATAACCTTAATATAGAATTTACTTTAATTAAATTTATAATTAAAATGTTAATATGAAAGAAATAAAACCTGATAATGACCTCAGCATTTAAAATTTAAATGTTACACAGTGAGTTTCAAGTCATCGTTCCGTGTGTTTATTTAATAAACTGAAATAGAATAATACTTACAGTTATACCTGATGAGAATTCAAACCGATAATCGGAGGGAAAAAATTAAGGTTTCCAGTTCCACCCGAAAGAAACAGCTGTTTTTTCCAGTTTCTGTTTTCAGTTCCGGTTCAATGCCCTGTATGAACTTGAATCTAAGACATTTTCTTCCCTTCGGGATCTATGATGATATATTAAAATCGTTAACATAAAGGTCGTCTTCAACTGGATTCTACAATCTATAGATATTTCATTAATTGTTAAATGAACATTTACTAACAAGATTTATATTTCTTATATAATTCATCCATATTTTTATATAATTCATTTTTATTTAATGCATCCAGATATGTCGCTTGTGGTTGCCTATACTTAGGGATCGTAACCAACAGTATAAAGAATATGTTACACTTACAGTTGTAATGCGAAATTATTGATTCTCATAATAAGNGACAAGTGTAACTCAATCATCAACAGACATTAATACAAAGTTTTAACAAGAAGAGAAAGGTATTACGGATCTAAAATAAAAAAAGCTGGAAATTAAATGGACGAACAATATTGAAAATAATAAAGAAAGCAAATTTGTTGGATGTCATAAAACAGAAAAAAATATCTTACTTGCTTATACTGAAAATTAACTTTGCCGAAATATCCGTTAATTCGATTAAATAGGCGTTAAAATTCTACGCGTTATTCTTAGATACTTTTTGGGCTTTCATAGAGATAACATCAGCTCATGTATTATATGAATTGCATACATCAAGATTTTATTGCATGAAACAATGTTATTTTGATTTATGAATTGGTCGAAAATTTAATGTCACGATTAATTAGAGGAAAGTGTTTAGAAAAGCGCATGCTAAATGCGAATATATATATAATTTTATACAATAAAACGCTGTCCTTCAACCAACAATGAAGACAACAATGCAAATGTAACAAAGAAAATAATCTCCATAGTCCTCCACGAAAGCTCAGTAAGAAATCACCAAGGCGAGAGAGAAAATAAAACAAAATGATCTGCAGGGCAACTGAAGAGCAAAATTATTTATTTCTCTGGACTCTGAAAATGATGAGAAATTACGTCATCTCTAAACGAGAGACAGATAAAAGCCTTTCGGAGTTCCGTTGCTCAACTCAATAGAGATAGCGACTCAAAAAATGAATGGCATCATCACTTCGATGTTGTGCATCAATGTAAAGGCATGCCTTGGGACCGAAACTATATCCAAGGCAGAAAGAGAAACAATTTAATTAGTTACAGGAATCGCTCCTAAAATCTTGACAAATCTAATAACCAGAGAATAGAACCGGAACGAACCGAAAACGAGAAACATGGAATCGGTTCCACGGTGACTGCCGGGGCAACATCCAAGGATATCAAAAACTTTTGCGACATCTTTTTTACAGAACATATAGCCAATTTTCTAACTGACAATGAAACGAAAAAGAATGACCCACGAAAAATTGTTTTAAAACGTACTACAATTATCCAAAATTAATACCATGTAAAGAAAGATCTGGTGTTTTCCCGGTGAGTTATGCTCAAGAAATCTTCGCGGGTTGTCAACCGGGTAAGTTCGCTGATAAACCGAGGTTTCGGCATCGGCTCTGATGATGACCAAGGAAATTCAAGGATTCCTTGAAAATGGCATCAGAGGCCGATGCCGAAACGTCGATTCATACCATCGAACTTATCCTGTTGACAACCCGCGAAGATTTCTTGAGTAATACCACGTTCTTTATCTTTAAATTACCATGTATACTTACGTATAGGTGGAGCCTTAAATACAAAATTTCAATGAAAAAATCAACGGTCGACCTATATACGAGAGAAGTACGAGGCTCATCCAGAAAGTTCTACCCATTTCGAATTAACAACTTCGTAAATCGTCTTTAGACTGTTTTTTGTGCAACACGTATAATTATTCGAAAAATTATGTCATTATTATAATAAAAAATATTTACTTATTTCTTAATTGAAATAATTTTAATTTCCTATACATACTTTTGTGGTCTAAAATTACCATAAAAATGAGTAGCCCTTTTACAATTAATAACATATAATGTGATTCAAGTTTCTAATGGGTCGTCAGGATGAAATATATCGATTATACAAATGCAAAAAATCGAGAGATCGAATCTGGCCAACTTCATAGTATCTGAAGCCTGCAAAAACATTGTCATAACTTGACTTATACGAAGTAATTATTAATTTATACAATTCAAAGTTGTTAAATTATATCTCTTTTAGTTCTTATTACTTGAAAATGTACTTTTTAAAAGTCAACAGGTTATATTTAAAATCAAGAACTCGCTTTGTAGTATTTAATATTTACGAAAAAAACTAGGGTCGACTTATACACGAGATACGTAAAAAACGGAAATTTAAGGTAAAAATTCGGGGAGTCGACCATTTACGAGACTGACCTAAACATATTTGTGTACGGTAATTTTTTACGCAGTACTTTTTTCTTTGATACTTATCAAGTTCGACTCCATTAATAATATTATAAAGTCTTTAACAGTATGTTACGTTTCAAAGAAGGAAAATATCACATTAGAGAGACGAGCAGAGTAACTGACTAGAATGTGAGCCTGGAACGCATTTCAAAACCAAGGAACGTAACAGATGTTTCCATTTAGTACGAAAAGCACCTTCTCGAGCTAATACCAACTGGAAACGGAGTCGAATTGACAGAACTGCAAACAAAAGAGCCAGTTGCGTACGAATCCTTTTGTTCCGAAAATAAGCACCATTTGATGAAGCAACGGATAGCAGCATGTCTTCGTCATACAATGCTCTCTCCAAATAAGCATAAACATATACAAAGTAGAAAACTGCAAAAAGTGTTCTTTCGTATCCCAGTTCCTACTCTGACGCAAGTAAAAGCCATCATAATCATATACGGCAATTTCAACCTCACTAAAAAACGTCGAAAAAGTTGCTTAGTCAAACCATTCCAAACTTAACGATGAAAACAACAGCTAATATATAAACTTTCACAATTAAACTTGCACTCCTGAATCCTGGATTTTTTAACTATTTTTACATGATAAATATTTTTTTTCAGAAAGTGTATTCTTGGTGGCTGGGAATATTCCCAAGGATAATTTAAGAGTCAGACGAGACCGGAACTTGAACCAAGAACTTCCACTAGCCGGGCGGCCTCTATAACCAATGTTATTTACATTCTTTCTGTACAGTCTTCAGCCTAAAGGCTTGTTTGAACCTCATCCCTCCAGCAACGATTAGCTTTGAAAAGGGGGCTGATGCGACAAGAGAAAAAGAAGGAGTAACGTAGTTTGCCATTTCTTCACTGAGACAATGCTGTAAGCGGCACAAGTCCACGTAAGTGAAGCACAATGAGTCTACGAGTAACAATTTTCGCAGCATTCAAAAAGGAGAAACCTTAATCAATGTCATTCCTCAGCATCACTCATACCTCAGTAGCTTTCATATTATCACAGTCACGAACAAAACTGAGACAAAAGTAAATAAAAGATACATTTTTCTCTATCCTGTAATAAAAGACAAATGAAAAATATTCCATTCATCAAGACAAGATAGTAGGACCTATCTACATTCACAGGACGTAATTTAAGGGACTGGGAAACAAAATTATTGAAATGCGTGACTTTCTGGAAGTGAAGTAAATGCTGTATCGAACACCCAAAAAGTCTGCATGTGGCCGCAGGTTCCCCACCTCGGCGCTACCCAATTGATTGTGAGACAAAACTGATGGAAACGCACAGTACCCTATTCCCTGAAACAAAATACAAGTGAATAATATTCCGTTCGTCCACTCCATATGGCTGCATTCGAGGATTCGAGGACGCATTGGAGTAAATGTAAGGAGCCCTTAGGTCGCGTTGGATAAGATGTCAACGTCCACTATTTATTTTCCTTGTCAGTCGCTGTATTTGGCCAGCCTTGGATCGACAGCTGTTGCGGGACTTAGAGCTCTTTCTTCGATAATCAGAGCGCCACCCATACGAGATGGATAACAAGGTGGATTTAAAGGAGAGCGCTCAGCGTGGATGCAAGCGGAAAATTAAACTGACCGCACGAATCCTGCAGTGAAACACGCTTCGCTTAGCGCCTTCCTCGCCCTTTGAAGACGCCGCGGGGGCTAAATATATGTCTTATCGGGTGAGTGCTGCCCGATGCATCTGCAGACATCCTCCGAGGAATAGGCAGCTCAAGTAGGGGCGATGCGATACCGCCGCTATTGGAAGAGAATCGGAAAATCGAGCTAAATAATGCATCAGGGCCACGAAGAGAGATTATTCCGGGACACGAAAAGAATATGCAAACGACGCGAAAAAACTGCATCACAATTAGAAGTTATCTCTTTCGGAAAGCGGGGGAAATGCTAAACCGAGGCAACCCCGAAATTCAAATAGGAACGATAGGCTTCGGAAAGAATCTGCTAGACGGAAAGGCGGTGTCTCATTCGAGATGAATTGAAATTGTAATGAGATGCCTGACGGTTTTGATACCAAAAACTACATTTTCATTTCGATAAGATTCGCAAAAACTGCTACCGCGTTTATTCCGGTGGAATATCATAACCTCTGCTCAGCGGCATTCGATATTTCGTTACGGGGGTACAATATGCGGAAAGTCTTCGATAAAATCACGCATAAGAAATACCCTTCAGAGCGAGTAATTGTACGAGTAGATCGGAAAGGAGTACCTTCAAAGTCGACATATCTAACATATAAAGGAAAAGATTTGTATGTAAATTATTATCAATGTTCAA
>KZ308192.1:1300708-1328980 GCA_000376725.2 Ladona fulva
TAGACCCAATTCGAACGGAATGAGAATTAAATACAATGATTCGATCACAAACACAAACAAATCCTATCGAAGAAAAAATAATTTTTTTGGTATATTAACTAAGAAATATTATACCTCAAATGATGTTGGCAGTCATTCAATTTGATAAGAAAAAAAAAGTGATAGTGCTACTTACTCTCGAACTTTGTTGCATGCACGGAACATAATTCAAATGAAAAGAAAGAAGTAAGAGAATTGGCAGAATGTTTGACAAGTGTGGTGAAAAATTCAGTCTTTGAGCAAAGTTGTACTTGAATTCTAGTTTTTCTCTCCTAGAACCGCTGGGTAATACTTCATCTCGAACGTAATAAAAGAAATTTAACGATTCACAGTCACAATCCCTCCATATAAACATGAAATACTGTACTACCCTGAATAATGCATGGAGACCTCATCGAGGACAGGACATCTTGGTTTACAATTGCCATTATAATTAAATGATTCACATTAAATTGGAAATGATGCCTCTCAGATTTAAAAATTTCATCTCCTTATGATCAGCGTTTGGTTCTCGTTAACTCCGCTCGCTCGATTTACTTCGTTTACTGGGAAATGCGATCAATTCAAAACCTGAAATTACGGAAGCATGAAACATCCAAAAAAGAGTGCTTGGGATATTTTTGCGCGAACCCAACACTGAAAACTTCAGAAAAATTAGAGAAGAATTTAAATTTTTTAAAATCAAGGCATGCTAATTGTGAATTTTAAGTGTAGTGTGAAACCGGAAAATAACCCAAAACCGAATCCAAAATACCGATATTTTCGCCGGAGCGAAAACAGAGTGCGAACCGAAACCGAAAACAGTTTTTATTGCGTTCCGTATTTCTGTTACAAACTATACTAATTTAATTTAGTGTAAATGGATGAATGTATATTAAAGATCGGTAACGGCCACTTTCAACTAAATAAAATTAATGCTTTACATTCAATCTCATCTGGTTTTACATTTTGACCATAATTTCTTTGGTACCACTACTTTTATTCTAACTTTAAATTAACAAATAAGTATAAAAGCTACGCATAATAAAATGACTTAAGAAATTAACGTCGATTGTAACGGTCTTCACTTGGTGGAACGCTATATCAGAGTAAATAAAATTAGTGAATACGAAAACACTTAATTCATATAATACCACAAGAATACCATGGATACACAGGACATTAAGTATACATATGCATTGACACCCGCGTCGCTATTCTATGTTTGAGGTTTTGTATACATTAAATTAATAAGTATTCACTAATTTTCTCTATTTCACTTTAGAAAAGATAATTTATATTTACATTCGGAACGGGAAAACCGGTTTGAACCGGTTCGACGTCGACATTCGGAGTGAAACCGGAACTGAACCAATGTAGGGTTTTTAACTGAACCGGAGCGCAACTCCGAACGAAAATTATTACGGTGCGATGCCATAATTGTGATTTTATGCGTTGAATTTTGGGTATGATATAATTTTCTTTCTAATGGAGGGATAAATATTTTGGTTGGATGCGAACTAACTTCTGCTGAATGGTTACAGACTATGTATGCGAGATAGCGAAAATTGTTTGCGTCACGAGAAGCATTTGAGTGAACTGGATACATTTTGAATGGACTGTGNTTAAACTAAAATTTCCATCGTAAGAAATAAGAAAGGAAATTGTAGCAAGAATCTTATTTACAAGAAATCGCGAAATCTCGGAGAGGACGATCTCATGCACCGTTGAAGCGTTTTTTCCCCACAAGAATACTTGGTACTTGGAATACGAACGGAATGAGAATTAAATACAATGATTCGATCACAAACACAAACAAATCCTATCGAAGAAAAAATAATTTTTTTGGTATATTAACTAAGAAATATTATACCTCAAATGATGTTGGCAGTCATTCAATTTGATAAGAAAAAAAAAGTGATAGTGCTACTTACTCTCGAACTTTGTTGCATGCACGGAACATAATTCAAATGAAAAGAAAGAAGTAAGAGAATTGGCAGAATGTTTGACAAGTGTGGTGAAAAATTCAGTCTTTGAGCAAAGTTGTACTTGAATTCTAGTTTTTCTCTCCTAGAACCGCTGGGTAATACTTCATCTCGAACGTAATAAAAGAAATTTAACGATTCACAGTCACAATCCCTCCATATAAACATGAAATACTGTACTACCCTGAATAATGCATGGAGACCTCATCGAGGACAGGACATCTTGGTTTACAATTGCCATTATAATTAAATGATTCACATTAAATTGGAAATGATGCCTCTCAGATTTAAAAATTTCATCTCCTTATGATCAGCGTTTGGTTCTCGTTAACTCCGCTCGCTCGATTTACTTCGTTTACTGGGAAATGCGATCAATTCAAAACCTGAAATTACGGAAGCATGAAACATCCAAAAAAGAGTGCTTGGGATATTTTTGCGCGAACCCAACACTGAAAACTTCAGAAAAATTAGAGAAGAATTTAAATTTTTTAAAATCAAGGCATGCTAATTGTGAATTTTAAGTGTAGTGTGAAACCGGAAAATAAGCCAGTTGCGTACGAATCCTTTTGTTCCGAAAATAAGCACCATTTGATGAAGCAACGGATAGCAGCATGTCTTCGTCATACAATGCTCTCTCCAAATAAGCATAAACATATACAAAGTAGAAAACTGCAAAAAGTGTTCTTTCGTATCCCAGTTCCTACTCTGACGCAAGTAAAAGCCATCATAATCATATACGGCAATTTCAACCTCACTAAAAAACGTCGAAAAAGTTGCTTAGTCAAACCATTCCAAACTTAACGATGAAAACAACAGCTAATATATAAACTTTCACAATTAAACTTGCACTCCTGAATCCTGGATTTTTTAACTATTTTTACATGATAAATATTTTTTTTCAGAAAGTCAAGATTACATTAGCAGACAAAGAAGGAGAGGTGATGCATGCCATCACAGAGGTCGTCGTCAATTATCGTATGCACTCAGGGCTTCGAACTGTATTTATCTCCGGTTCCATTTTCGCTCCAGTTCAATGAAACCCCAACATTTCGGTTCGGTTCCAGTTCTTTCTCCGTCGACAACAAACAAACCGATTCGAACCGGTTTTCTCCGCTCCTATAAAATAATTCCTCNTAAGAGAATTGGCAGAATGTTTGACAAGTGTGGTGAAAAATTCAGTCTTTGAGCAAAGTTGTACTTGAATTCTAGTTTTTCTCTCCTAGAACCGCTGGGTAATACTTCATCTCGAACGTAATAAAAGAAATTTAACGATTCACAGTCACAATCCCTCCATATTCGAGGGATTACGAAAATTATTACGGTGCGATGCCATAATTGTGATTTTGTGCGTTGAATTTTGGGCATGATATAATTTTCTTTCTAATGGAGGGATAAATATTTTGGTTGGATGCGAACTAACTATTGTTGCTGAATGGTTACAGACTATGTATGCGAGATAGCGAAAATTGTTTGCGTCACGAGAAGCATTTGAGTGAACTGGATACATTTTGAATGGACTGTGAGAGGATGACGTGTAGGAAAAACCGGGGAGACAGAGATAAATGGCCAATGAGTGAACGTAGACTAAAAGTGGAGCTGCATGACCAGTACGAAAGGGGAGTTCTATATTGATTTGGACATTTGGAGGGATACATGGAAGAACGAAAAAGAGAGCGCTCAATGGATGAATGTGATCCTGAAAAAAGACACGTACGAAATCCATAGAAAAAATGAGAAATCATGAAAGGATATCTAAATGAGAGAAATGATCGCAAGGATAGTGGAGGAAATACTGTGATTGGAAAGGGGCGTTACCGATACCGATTCCGAAGGAGAACGTCATTAACAAGCATAATCGATCGAGTTTTCCTCGAGTTGGATTGGAAAGGGGTTGAATTTCTCAAATGAGGCAGACGGGTGAGCCACAAAAAAGACAAAACAAGGCTTTCTAAAAATTACCAGCGGCAGAAATCAACAAGCAAACATCATAACTTGGATAAACATATGACGTTAGGCTTTCTTGGCTGCGGTGTAGGACTTTTTTTTAAACTTTCTTTGCCGTAAGGTTCAAAACTTAAAAGTGGTGACAGAATTAGAACCACGACGGAACGGTGACCAAAATACAGCATCTGAGGGTAGATAGAGATATGTAGGTAGGAAATATAAATGAGAAAAACAGCAATGTAAACGTGTTATCTCAACGTCAAGAAAATTCAGTACATTCTTGAGGAAAAATCGTTTTTGGCATTCAGCAGAAGATACTTCCTTTGAATCCACTGGTCACATTACCTACTTTAGTAGGTTTCATTAGTATCGATCAAGTATATGATCTCATATTCATAGCATATTACGCATAATAGTTAGATCTTCCAAGAATCTAATGTATCAAATTTAACTGAGCAACGGCAACATACGTTTTTCCCTCTTTCTACAAAATATAACTATGCAAGATGAAGGAAACCTCACAGTGAAGCACACTCTAAATAGAGATAACTAGCGCAAGGTATCATTCTTCCCAGACAAATTGATTGTTCTTCCCGACCATTCGCTTCTTAAAGCAGACTATTTTAAGTGCCAGTCTGCATGCATTTCCGATGTGGGTACCTTGTGTGAAATATGCTAGAGGTAAACTATTATGACACTTCACGAGACCCTAGGTGGTGCGCATAGACCCTACGGAAAACACTTTCCATAGCATTCAATAAGGAGGGATAATTCTATTATTCAGGATCAATCATACCTCGGTAGCTTTCATATCAACTCAGCCATGGACAGGACTGAGACTAAGGTAAATGAAAAATGCATTTTCATTCTAAAAGTAAATGTAAAATACATTAAAATAATTAACATATCTAATGAGACGGAAGAATAACTATTCACACAACTAAAAAGACATTTTGTCATTTCATAACCTGTGAGATCACAGTGACGAACAAATGTTCACTTTAGAATGTAAATACAGAATATGCAAACGAAGAATTTGAACTGAGATTAGAAAGCGGGCAAAAAAATGACCAAATCACGTCCTCAAAAAAACTATGTAAATTCACACGGTAACCTTAATGTTGAACAAACGACAAAATATTCTTTCAGAATATTTTTGGTAAAAATCTCCAAAAATCCCCCAAAAATGTTCCCTTTTCTGTCCCTATTACAAATATTTGTCTCTTCTGCAATACGCAAAATCGATCTTACTACAAGCTTACCTGGTGTAAATTTAACCAAGCATATGTCATCATTAACGCAAAATGTTTAAATTGCCTCCTCTTCATATAGTTTATCGTTAATTCTCATCATTACCTTCAAATGGGCATACATTTTCAAAAGACATGAGCCCGGATTCAACAATTGGCTAGGTCGTCAGGGAGACGGATTGTTTACAAACTTAAATGTTCCAAAAAATTCGAGTATTTTATCAAAATTCTCGCGATTTCGAATCGAAATCAATACTCCACGACCAAAATAGGAATCTTCATTCAATTTACCTTCTTTTTGTTCTTATCACGATTTCTTTCTAATTTAATTTCGTAAAAGAATGAAGGCCTACACAACTGAATTAAACTTTACATGTAATTCTTATGAGAACGCTTTAACACTTCAAAGGTCAAACCGGGGACCTTTACGATAATAAAAACCTATTACCTGTGCAGGGAGGTCACTTAACTACCTTTAATGTTTGAAAGTTGTTAATCTTTTGGTCCTCGATTTTCAGGCAACAACACATACACAAACTTGCTACTTTATTTATAAGATTAAATATAATAATAAAATATCTGCCACTGTTTCCGAAAAATTTACTTGAAAATGTTTCTACATTAAGCCGCCAATCATGTCGACGTTATAAAACCCTATCTAAATTCTGCAATATTATTCACTCCTTGCTTTCCACCTCGCACTGAATAACTACATCTAACCGCAACATACAACTTTCTTAACTCCATCCGAAATGTTCCTCCTTTCTCGAAAATGGAAAAATCCACAATCGAGCCACCGGATCGTAAATCTGAAGCGTGCCAAGAGAAGGACTTTAACCTCCGCGAAAATCCGGACCATCGTAAATACGCGTTCTGCAGCACCGGCGCCTCAAAACCCCGAGACAAAACGTTGTAAATCGATCCCGAATCTTTTTTTCTCCCGGGCATCGAACGCGCCAAGAATCCATCCTCGCGTCCTATCTCGCAAATCTTTTCATTTTCCAAAATGGATTGGTCCCTTTAAAAGAAAAGGTAGGAAGGGTGCTACAGCGAGGCAAGCGTACGTGCATTTTTCAGCGGGTGCCATCACCCACGGCGACCGATACCTTTAGTCCGGAATTCGAGACCCATCGGAGGAGCAAAATACATTTTATGGGCGCAGCGCAGAGAGGAAAAAAATCCACGTTCCGACAGCCGCGCGAAAAAAAATAAGAGCGGGAGAAAAGGCGAGACAAAAATAGAATAAAAGGTGTTCTGAGGGGAATTTTATCATGGGATTGACTAAGGAGTTTAAGGGTGAGGCGTGCGCGGCATATTTCCCATGGGATTGGGAGCGTGGGGTTGAGCAGAATAGGAGAAATGCGATTATAAAACGTTGCGAGGGCGGAGACGCGTGCGACATCTTCAGCTATTGGTCAAGTAGGCAGAGCTGCTATTAAACACCCTCGGGAAACACTCCGTCTGTTCTATTACCTCCACCTACGCCTTTCACTTAGAACCAATTTTCCTCGTGCGACTGACGTGCAGCTATTTATCTAGCTATTCGCGATGCGGTAACTCGGAACATTTTCATCAAGTTCAAAGGAAGAAACCGGCTACTAAGGCTTTGACTTCGTCGCAGCAATTCTAGCAAATAAAATTACTGGAAATTTTATTGTGAAAATACGATTAATGCTGTAATAAGACCAAGGTTGTATTTATGTATTTTCAAAGCGTAATAAAACTGTTTTACTCTAGGAAAAGGGTAACTGTGACTTTAAACGCAAAAGCGTGGACCTATGAAAAATCCCAAGGAAAAACGGACATGAATAAAGACTGATAGGACTAGGAATCGAGCCTGAAATCTTCCACCTTACGGGCTGATGCTTTAGCCAATTAATTGATCGAGCCAGAACATTCTATAATGCCGTTTTGGAATACATTCTAGGCAAGGACATAGTGTTTTCGTCCGACTATGCGAAATCGTCCTCGGCCAACGTCCTCGTTAAGGAATCGGCAATGCTAAGTAACGAGGGAATTTAAGAGTGTCTGCGGAGTAACAGAAATAAATAATAATTATAATACGTCTTTTTTAAAGGGCGAGATTGAGATGAATGAGGGCACTACGAATAGTGTGGGTTGTGGTTTGGGAATGCAAACAGGTTGGATAAGAAAGGAAATAAATATGCGTCATACCATAGAGTATTCTCAGATTAAGACTACTCCATACGTATGTAAGTAAACAAGAAACAGAGGAACGCTGAAAAATAGTTGGTTAAATGTTGTATTAACTGGAAGAGAAGAGCTGTGAGTAGTCTGATAGTGAAATACAGTTAAGAGGACGAAAAAATGTGTTTTTGTACAAGGAAAATGATGTTTTCAATAACAGGAAGTATGGAAAAGAATTACGATTAAATGAGATTAAATTGCTCATTTCCAACAGAAAAAGCGAGAACTATGAATGTCCGTTAGACCATATTAAATTTCAATTTCATCAATTAACAAACTAGCAAAAATGCTAATAAGAGAATCCATGGAGGAGGAAAAGATGTTGTGGAAGCCTATTGCAAATTAGAAAAACTGCTAAACTACTTCTTCTACAAAATATTTTTAATAGTACAACTAGTTTCGGCTAGTAATAGCCATCATCGGGTAAAACATTTTCCAGAGGTAAATAGTTTACCATTTTTTTTATTTATAATGAACAATTAATTATGAATTAACATCCTGATAAAAGCCTACTGACTTTTATTACATCCAGTTACGTTATTTTTGAAGTCCCATACCAAAAGCAAACAAGAACCAAACTGCCCACATAGGTCCTTAAAAATACATTGTATTTTCATCATTTGATAACTGGCTTCTCCTTAATTTCACCTACTTCAGCCTTTTCTCCTGCTTCCTTTTAGCTCCCTCGGCAATCCAAACCCTAAAAGAATTCTCTCACTCATATCTCCTTCTTCAATCAATATCCTTTCTTCTGCTGCCGCCTTCTATTCTGTTCACATCCGCGCTGTTTCTCATCCAACCCACACTCATATCTGTTCTGTTCTTTTGACCTTTTATCTCGCATCCACGCAATATTTTTCCGATTAAAGCTTTTCGCCACTCTTTCGATAAATTTATAGAGAATCTTTGTCTTCGTTTTCATTCGTATGGAGTCCTTTTTCATCAAAGCTCGGAAATCCTTCTGCTCCGTGATGACTCATGAGTATGAGTATTAATTTTCGAAGGGTAACAGCGCCAGTGATGGATTGTTCCTTGAGCAGCAATGCAATAAATATCACTACAAAGCCCTTAATGTCTGGGTTAGGCCAAGTATACTTCACTCATACCAACCCTTATTTATCGATTCTAGAGCATATGTACATCTGAGAATAGAAGCAAAAAGAAGGAAAACTTACTTTAAAAAGACATTTATAAACACCCAAAATGAGGCACAATCTAACTAATGTTAGTAAATACAAGAATGTGGGTGAAATAGATTGTTGTTAAGTTACAGTTCACGGAAAATAAATAGAAACATATTTTTAAATCTTTAAATATAAATCAGCAAACCTGTGTTAACACTCTGCGTAGTATTTATTGGTTGACACTCTTACCAACAGTGACAGTTAAAGTTGAGAAAAAAAAGAACGGATTTGGTAGAATATAGGTTCATAAACAGAGGAATAAAGGAGTGCAATAGTTTGCCTGAAGAGGTCTTCATACCCTTACCTAAGAATAAAAAGGGTTTTAGAAAAAGATGCAGGGTTTTTCGTGATACAGAAATTTAAATTGTATATATTTGTTGTTTAAATTTAGAGTCAATGTAATACAAAGGGTATAACATGTAGCAGTGATTACCTATTGCGTATTGTTTGTATTTCTAAATTAAGTGTATACAGGACCGGCCTTTGGGGGTGGCAAGTGGTGCGACGGCACCGGGCCCCGCGCTAACAGGGCCCCGCGGGTGTCGATTTACCATTTAAATTAAGAATTTAAACGTGAATGTAAAACCTAATTTAACCGTTAAATTCAGATTTAAAACTGCAGCGTGGAAGCGTTTTCACGCGAGTAATAATTATAAGCTTATTCATTTTTTATAACTCAAAATGCCGCGGCGCAAACTCACAGTCTTGCTACTGTCAGCGCGAAGAATATAGCTTATAAGCGATAGAAGGGTTGCAGCACCCTTCGTCGTTCCGCAGTTATTATTTGCCGTCTTGTCAAAACTACAACGTTCCCGCTGAACTCTCGGAATCATATTGTTACCGCTTCCGCTACATTATGACCACAACGTCAGGCCCCGCTCACCAGTAAGGCCGCCTCTGAGTGTATACTACGCGATGAAGCTGCCACCAGACATCTCTAACCGCGCCCAGAATTTGTAACTAAGTAAATACATGAAGAAAAAGAGTTAGAGCTTAGAGATAGAGCCAAACAGAATTTTAAACCACCAATAGCGTCGAGAAATTTTAAGGCCTTCTGATCTACCTTTCATGAATTATTTTCTGTCAATACTTAAGTGAAATTCTAGCACTGTATTGGAAAGTTTACTTTTCCTATATTATATTCCTAAATAAAATTTTCTATCACGACGCAAGCGGAAATCTTAGAGCCGTTGCAATAATTTCCATTCGTAGATGAAGAAAATTAGAGGGAGACATGGTTAGAAGTGTTTATGGAAGTATACATGTTTAGTAACTTATAATTGAGTCTCGAGGTGTTGCCAAGGAAGTAGATGTAAATAGAGCAGAAGAAGCGATTCATCGCTTATCGATGGTCGGCACTAAGCCGATGAGTTATTTGGAAGAAAGATGTTTGAGTCGAAGAACTGAGGTAATTCACACCAAAATCCGCATCTTTTTGCCACGTTGGGCGTGGATTCAATAAAGCTGTTACTTCGGCTCCTGCGATTCTTTTTCAAAGCTAACACTTACGTTTAAAGCGGTGTATCTCATGACCATTCTATTCCTGCACTTCCTTCCCTGGATTAGAGAGAGCTACGCTGCGGAGGGAGGGACTGTTTGTTTCGGAGACCAGGCAAGCTAAATTGGCTGCAGCTTAGCTCTGGTTAGCCACTTATACCACAAAGGTCAATAGGAAGGAATCGCAAAAATGTGTGCCTGAGTTAGGCGGCCGTGCAGAAGTCCGTACACTCGCGAGGAACTCGCATTCAGGGCTGAGAAATCTCAAAGGAAAGAAAAGAAAAATCATGTCTTATACCTCTCTTTGGATGGGAGAGAGTTTGCGATTTCTTAACCAACTCAGCATTATCATTAGAATTTTACGAGACTGACTGAAGATAAAGATTAAAGTGATCTTGAAAATAATATTTTTGACACTTTAATCTAAACTATTTGGTCGATTTGTTATAAATTCATTTATTTAAAACCAATCATATACTCACAGAATACCATCTATGCCATAATTATTCTAGCCATTAATATATACCATTAAACCATCCACTAAGCCATCGGTTTGATAAGTAGTTCGGTCCTCATTCCCTTCACCAGTAAGTAATCAAAAGTTTTCCATTGGGATTGGGCTGACATGACAAGATGAGGAGTGAGGTATTCCTCACTGAGCTAGAATGCTATGGAAGGAAAACGCCAACGTAATTTCATTACAATGATCCAATAAGTATCACTTTTCATGGCATTCAATAAGAAGAGACCAAAATGAATACCATTACTCAGCAACACCCACACCTCATTCCAATACAAATTATTGCAGTCAGGAACAGGACTTAGACAACTTTTTTCCTCCATAGGATGGATGATATTTTTCTTTACAGTCTATCTCATGTAAGAGATGCATAAAAATATTAAATTTAAAAAAGTTTGGTAATAGAAGCTTTGACTAAACCAGAGGTGGGAACCTTTTACGTCTTAAAGCTGTATGTATACACCATTTTCTCAATTACGAAACCATTAGGCCGAATATGTACAAGCCGCACTGGAGTGGCAAGTTGCCTGAATTCAAACAGTTCAATCAACATCGAAATCGTATGTGCCAAGGAAAATGAATTTAATTGCAGAGTTAATCTAAGTAAAATATTTTATTCCATTTTCAATTGATGTGATGACGGAGATATGTAAAAAGAAATATTTTAAAATTATTACTTTTACTACATTATTTAACTTCATCATTTTTGCTGAAAAGCGAAAAGGCAGCTAGTTCTCCACCTCTGGTCTAAGCCTTCGCAAAACACCCCTTTCAACCTGTTCACTCAGCCTTAATTTCTGCCCACCTTTATTCACATCTCAGTCGTTCATAGACTCTCCCATTTCCAACACTCATGCAATCCGCTCCGAGTGCATTCAATTTACTCATACATTCTACCGACAACACCCAACTTTCGCTACCACGTAAAAAGGTGGGCAAACTTCTTCACGCAGCATTGTCACTCTCTACGACAGTTACCACGAAATTGAGTGATTGAAAGATATTGAACTATACATCAATCATAAAAAAACTTAGAAGATCTCCTACCCCTGATTCTCAGAGATTAAAAGACGTCGGGAGAAAATGACTGAGAATATTTTTCCGAGAAAAAACAGACCCCGAATACGTGAGCTGAATCCGATATTGACGGAAAATCCAATATATATTTAGCTGGCTAAAGGACTCTGCTTATGTGGACGTGTCCTGTTTTGGCTTTAGAGGTAATGATTTGATTCTATAATTGTAAGTACTCTGATTTTATAGGACGTCATTGGAAAATAATATTTCCTGGAGCACAGTTGCTTCGTTACGATAATCATACCACAACTCTGAAAGCTAAGTGAGATTTGAATTTATGAAAGAGGATATGCATAAATGCACTATTAAACTGCATAAATTAATTGACACCTCATTATAAAATGAATGCTAACTGATATGAAAAATGTAAATAAAATGGCTCTTTAAAGCCGTAATTTCTGCCGGATGCCACAGCGAACGAAAGCATAAGTTTACTTTCCTTTGAAATCCAAACTAGTTAATTATTTTAATGCATCTTAACTCCTTTCAGCAATTCCAACAGGTCCTATAGTTATAATTGTCTACCTAATGCGGTTCGAGAAAACTGCAAGCGTTAACAGCGACCAACATTTCTGAATGCTAATAGTTTCATGCTAACAGGCCTCGCTGACAGTCATTTCAATTGAATTAAATTACCAGCACAAAGCAACGTGGGCGAAAAAAATACCACCTTCTTTGTATTCAATGAATATGAGATGAGTTAGGCAGTTCATAAACGAGTAAGGAAATAGAAGTGTTGTCATTTTCATGCTTTCGCTATGTCTTTGCTTTTACTCATCCTCTGATGTCCGCTCAGCAACCGACCAATAAACACTAAAACCGTAAGTCTGATAGCAACATACGTAGCTATGAATTTAAATGAAAACCGAAAACCCCCAAACGATTAAAGCTAATTTTACTGATATTTCATTTTGCGAGGAAGAGCTGAGCCATTTTTGCAAAAAAATCACAGAATTCCGCAACGAAGTCCGTTTCGTCGATAATCACATTTGCTGACATCTGAACTCTTTTGTTTAAGAAGAAAGATAACCGCTGCATCGGTGGAAACAGGAAAACAGCACTAGCAAGAGGAGCCCCAGAAATTAGTGCAATCTATTCAGAAAATATCATTTCTATCAGCAAAGAACACAAGCATGGAAACTGGTAGGTAAACTGTTCCTAAAAATAAATACAATTTGAATGCGGTGTTCTTTAATATGGCTGTGAGACAGCACTATAGAAGCAGCATAGAAGATTGAAAGCAATAAGAAAAGCTACAGAGGTATAGTGAAAAGAAAGTGAAGGAGACGGGAAACTAAAGAGCGAACGACAAGGATCCGGAAAACATCGGTTAAAAGAAGGGGAATCTTAGTAGGAAGCCTCATTCACTCGTTGAGCTCATGTACTGAGCCATAAAGGTGCTTAGTAGTTGGTAGTCGCCCGAAGACAGTACTGGAAGGTTTAGGGAAGAAACGAGTGAAGAAAGGAAGATCTGGCAGAGTCATGAGAGACAGGTGATGGTTAAAGTGAGGAATCACGAGGGTCAAATTAAAGAGTCACGAAGAAATACAGCGAATAAAAAGGAAATAGGAAGGCTCCGAGAGCTGCTAAAATTGATAACCACAGTCGACAATTTTCTACGAGTAGTACGTCATCACATTCATAGAAATTCATGGACACGAGACATAAGTTACGATTAGCCGGTTTTTTGCGGAGTCAATGTCGCTGACAATACAATCTTGTTACTGGAATATTCCTTGGATTGTATACCTTTCTCTGAAACACATACACGGAGTTCCTGAAAGTTTGCGTGACCACTGGCCGAAACGGATAATTGCACCAACGACCCATTCTTGGTATCTTTTAATTACAATCTATGACCTCGATCTCGTGACAAATTCAGATTGATTACACACCGGATGCGACGCACAATGGGAACTCACTTCGACGCTCCTTTTTGGGACAATTACATCATGAGATGCCGACTCGTTCTCCGCCTCAACTAAAGTATATTCTTAAAGATTCGAAATCCTCAGTGGCGACTTTGGTTCGAAGCCTCCTTCCATCATCTGGTAAAGAAAATCCATGCCTGACAGAATTTTTGGACAAGAAAGTCTATGAAACGATACAATACAGCCGCAGTCAGATACAAAAATATTACATAATTCTACATATACAACTACAGAACATTAGTATTTAACCACTACCTCCATTAAGTACAATAGTTTGCAAACTACGCTAATTTACCATTTAAACCCCTTTAATTTACAAAATAATCCAAACCACTATAAACATCATGTTCATTTAATAATTAAATCGAACAATTCACCAGAATCCATATATATACAAACACAGAATATAAGTACAGGAAATAAAAAAACATTGCTCACT
Source organism: Ladona fulva (assembly GCA_000376725.2). NCBI lineage: Eukaryota > Metazoa > Arthropoda > Insecta > Odonata > Libellulidae > Ladona > Ladona fulva. Next base: position 1,314,762 of record KZ308192.1, read on the forward strand.
AAATAAAGAGCTAATTATAATTTGTGCATGAACTCAAATTTACCTTGAAATAGCACTTATTATTTGAGTAACGAGAGATTAAAAATCAACGATGGAAGCATTTTAGACCCTGTATCTAGCAGTAAAGCGGATACATAGAGAAAGAGCTATTTTCAAACAGGGAAAGTAAAATTAAACTGGTGAAAGAGTGGAAAAAAGGTTTCCTTCGTCTGTTCTTGGAAGAACTAAAACATTTGCTGGAGCTGTCTTTTCGCCAACTTCACTACCTTTGGTATGACTGTCGACTAATAGTCATCGAGCAATATTATAGATAAAAAAACTACGTTAGTAATTTTGAAGCCTCTAAAAGAAAGAATAGAAGTGAGAAGTTGACTGCATCTAAAATTTGTATTAAAATATTTCACTCGTACACAAAAAACCGTTACCTTCGACGGCGGAAGTGAGCAACTAGGTTGTAGTAGGGGACACAGGACGGAAAGATGCTTATCGCGTACGCTTAAGGGAAGTTGGGACGTCAAGATGACGAAAGAAATGAAGGTGCGAATAGAAACATCCGTTACTAGGAAACGCTTTTTATGGGAAGAATGAGACTGCGGGAGCGAACGTGTAAGCGAAGAAGAACGGCAATATTAATAAACCTTATAACTGTAGATTATGTTTGGCCAACGTAAAGCCGAGAACCGGTATGGGTAACAAGGTTTTAAACCGGTCCACCAATCTTCTTAAGGTTTCGCGAATGGATTTTGATCTCAGAGACTTGTATCCATAAATGGAGTAAAAACGAAAACATCTAAAGCACTCGATAATCTGCATAAATACGGCTATTCAAATAATAAAAACACTTCCGCGGAGAACTTTAACCCAAGACACCTGCGTTCTGCCCCAGCCCTTCTCAGCCAATAACGTTAGATAACCTTGCTACCGAAGATGGAGTTAGATACGCGAATTCCCTTAGCGGTATATCTCGTTGAAACAGCGAAAGCGATTTTACGATTTACTTTTCGAGAGCGGAAGAATTTGGGCGGAGAAACATCAACTTCCTGTGTCTCCGAGAAAAATCTTCGTCTCAAAATTGCTGATGGAAAACTCATTCAACTTTCCCTACGTTCTTGGAAGCGAGGAAACTTATGTGAATGCCTTCTTTTTCGCGATCCGAAATTGAAATTTCTCCGAGCTGACGAAGATGTTGGAGAGTCTTTCCGGTTATATTCTAGAATACGACGCAAGATAGAACGACTAAAAATTATTCGCCTCCTCGTTATTCGTAGGCTTAATAGGGAAACACTGAAAGATTTCACTTTTGACGATAAGGGAAGCTTCTTTTACATGATACATAGAATCAAAATTATCTACATATGATGAAGAGGAAAAAGAACTGCTAATAAAAGAAATAAGTACGATACGTAAAAGAAATGGAGCATATGTTGCTGAGCACAATTATTTCGTCTTCTCTGCAATGAACTGGATATAGAAATTATTAACTGAAAAAAGGAATCTACGTCTACATAAAAACTCTACAAGCCACCTTGTGGCAGAGGCTAGAACAGACAGCCTATACCAAGAGTTCGAGTTGCCCCTTTTGCTTAATGTTGTAGCGTATCGTTTGCGGATAGAATGAGTCCCTAAAACGACTTGTCCTCTTTCTCTTATTTTACGCTCAAAGTCGGATCGGTCCAAGTAGCAAGGGGTTCGCATAATACCGATTACGTCTTCCGCAAATGTACTTCCTCTAAATTTATCAAGCAATCGCACCCTAGCTTCTAATCTCCTTTCATTCGAGGATTCCCAACCTGCGTCAGACAGCATTTTCGTAACGCTGGATTTTCTATCGTAGCAATTTTTAACAAATCGCATCGCCTTCGATTACACTTCCTCGTGTTCGCAAGTATACATTTCATCCGCTGGATTCCATATACTAGCCGCACATTCCAGATGGGGCCAGAATAAAGTGAAATAACATCGCCTTCTAACATTTTCAGTTTTGTTAGTTATTAAAACCGCATCACTGTTTATTTACAAATATCTTTCTTCTACACGTCCATAATTAAATTAAATACGAATCGATGCGATTCGGATCGCGTAATCTATAGAGATGTCCATCTGCGAGTAAATCCAATCCGGAGTATCCAAAACACTCAATCTCGTTGATGGACACAGATCTGCGAGTTGCTGTCATGCAGCGAATCCCAGTCGAATGATAGAGAGTGAACGTGCTCGCAAGTGGACAGCGGAACGTGCCGATCTCAGGCATTTCTATGCACCATGCAAGCGAAGTCCATTAGAAGTTAAGCTTTTTTTACACGGTAAAGGTTATGAGAGTACAGGAGAGTCTCGATTATCGGATGTTCCGTAATATCCGAGGTACATGTTTCTGTGCTTTGCCTTTTTAACTTTCTCACATGTTTACCGGCACACCCCTTACTTTACGTGTAACTGCACCATGCCAGTTCAGCACAGACAAGGCATAATATTTATAAATTCCATCAAAGTGATTTTTTTAATTGTAAATACACAACGTATTACGACAAGGCAAGGCATGAGAATAGCGATTTTATTTCATAATTTACGTACGCAAGACGACCCTTCCGTGTTATCCGAGTATTTGAGTATCCGAGGCGCCCTGGTCCATATAAACTCGGATAAACGAGACTCTAGAGTACTATGGGATATTGGCTCGCAATCATCGCCGCCAAATAAACATGCATACTGACTTTTAGACAAAAAACAGAAAAATCCTACAATACCAGTAAGTAATATCAGTAAATCTGCAGATTCTCCTTTGCATTATCCGTACTCTTCTCTTCGTATTAAATAATTAGCTACCTGTTTGTAAAAATCTCAAAATACGTTATCCTCGCTGCAGCAGATCGAACAATCCTATTTGACGACATCCCGCTAGGTACAATTTAAACAGTGATTCGAAGTTTCCAAAGATTATTACATTTATTCAAAATGGTGTAACATCTGGGAATTAGAGATACGATTAGAGATTAGAGCATTATATTAGTATATAAGTAGTATATGGCAGACATGACCTATGAAATTTATCTTAATCACAGATAGTTAAACCAAATAAAACAAGAGGGCTCCCGGATAGCCAAGTGGGCAACGCGTTCGACTTCGGTGAAAGCGATCCCGGGTTCGAATCCCGGTGGGGGCCCATGTGCGAAATGACCTAAGCTGTGGAAGCACTTTTAAGAATACTACTACTACTACTACCAAATAAAACAAGAATGTTTTTTCTTCCCTTGTTTGTGGGTAATCCTTCGTTGTACTACTGGATAGACCACCTGCTGCTACATCAAATGACACTAAATTTAGTTTATGACATCTCCATAGATAAAAGACAACCCTAAACAGCCATTCTCAAGTTAGAAATTGAGATTAAGAATATCATTTAAACGGTACACGGAATTAAGTCTGTATCTAGACTCGGTTTTGTTATCGAAGAGGCAAGATCGATACTCCGATGTGGAGGATAGACTTTATATTCCATTCACGATTAATTTCCTAAACAACTAATAGTAAAGCTCTCTAATATTTCAGACAACATTCCCGTGGCAATACATGATTCAATGTTGTTTTTAAAATCATGAACTTACATACATTCACCCATTCGATTCCTTTCGTGGTAAGCATAATTTGTCTCTTTCATTCCTACAACTCCTCAAAGCTATCCCATCCCTGATTGCTCCATTCGCTCCACTTGCATCTTTCCACGCAATCCACTTTGCCCTTAAAGCTGCGTTCATCTGTACAGCATCTCTTTCACCACAATCAATCAGCTTTCCCTCGATATTCCCAACCCGTTAGATCCATTCAAATCCTCCACGAATACCATTTTATGTCATCATTCAGTCATTCTGCTGCATCCATCCATCACAGTGGTGGGGAAACTTATTTTTCATCACAAGGCCATACGCACCATTCTGCCGCATAAAAACCATTAAGTCGCATACGAAACCATTAGGCCACACTTGAGCGGCTTCAATCAAATATTCCAGCATCGTAACTGTTCAAAAGAGAACGAGGTTAAACTTAATTTAATATTTTCCATTTAATTTCATTTCACGTGGTAAACAATACAGGGAAAAAATATTAATATGTATACATTGGATTCAGGAAATGAAGAAAAGGCCTTATGAGACTCGAAGGCTGTAGGTTCCTCACCTCCGGCTAATCCTTTCCATATTTTTATTTGATTATTTTTATTTATTTTCCGGTGCCTTCACGTACATTCATTCATTGGCGATTACAGGAGTGTCGTGACAACAGATGAGCACACTCGAGCATTCCCTAACCAGAAATGACCGATTAGCCGGGACTCGAACCATTCCACCACCACGGCTGATAAATAAAACATGTTCAAATCAACGTAAAGCGCCCCTTTATAGATCAGATTCGTTCAGTGCACAGTCAGCTGTGGCTCTCTTTCCTTCCAGTTTTGGCTTTTTATTCACAAATGCTCCAAATCCGTGCTTGGGATTCTATGGAACAGAATCTATTACTGACGGTAATGTGAATTTGAATTTTAATTAAAGATGTCCTTATATTTTGGTACCCAATTCCCCTTTAAATAACTTTGTTTTAGAGGTTAGGGAAACACTTAAGATGTTTGCTGGTTTGATTACCATCAATTTGGATTTTAAAGGAGCTCCTCCTATCCAAATAGATGGTATCTAACATTACTATCCCCAAGCTGTGATGTTTACCTAAAATTCATAGGAACGATCATGCCATAAGGCTTATTGCTTCTGCAGTTAATAGCCCTACATACTACGTGATCTTACGTGATAAGTGATACTGACAAGTGACGTTAATGCTAGTTAAGAGAAACTTCCAGTTCACGAATAAATTATAACTATTTAACACGCTATTGACTGTTTATTTCTATTAAACGCTATGTTCGAATTAATTGTTGAATACATATGGTGTTTGTAGTGGTTGTAGATTATTTTGTAAACAGTGAGTTTCATTGCAAATTAGAGTTATTTGTAAACTATAGTAGTTTATGGACGGGTAGTTACATACTAATATTCTGTAGTTGTACAAGTAGAACTATGTAATACTGTTTGTATTAGTTGTTCAATTTATTTTACGTAAGCTAACGTCACCGCCTGACTTTGCGTCCAACTGCACCTGTATTGTTAAATAAATAAATATTATAACAAACTAATAACTCATAAGAGAAATCACTTTGCGAAAATTTTAGATAAAAAGATCCGGGGACCGTAATGCCAGAGGTTGCGACCGTATAGATGTCTCCAGCCTATAATGCGGACACCTTTACGGTAATCGTCCCCGGGGCCCCAAAATACCACACAACGGTATCTCCACTAATTTCTGGAGCCGCCACTGCATCGACCACCTCGACGACGGCCGTCCAATCGATGAGTGAGATACCTGTTGTCGGCGGAAGGCCTACGTAACTTCCTGCGGAGGCACACGCAAAGACGTGCCACGGAGGGGTCGTTGACTGCGTTGCGTGTGAAACCAATTCCCAAATTCGAGTTTACTTCGAACTTTGACCCTCTGGCAACTATTTGCCGCCCTTCGCATAGGCGACCTTCCGTTATGTAAAGCGTGGTCTTCTGACGAGGATGCGTTTATCAAAGTCGCCTGCCACAGCGACTTCGACCGACTGCTTTATCTCGATCCTGCGGTTTGGACCGGCTTTTAGGGCCTTACTTTACAGGGAACCCACTTCCGGCACTACACAGTCGCATCTACGCAGACTACGCTTTCGCGCATTTGATAATTCTCATATTTCCCAATCATTTTAACGAAGGACCAAATTAAGCTTCAATCCAGAAATACTGAGCCTCTATTTTCGAAAATGTTCCATGTCTAAGTTGGTACTCTGAAATTGAAAACATGACATGATTTGAGATTAGTCAAAAAAGAAATATCTTGCTTGATCTGCCTCATGTGTGTAATGATGTAAATAAAACGGGAATGTTTTTCATAGTTATTAATTTTTATATTAATGCCTTCATTACATTGCATATTGGTTAACTCTTCTGTGCATATTCAATTCTATAAAACATTGTGCACAACTTATTATTATTATTAAGTTTATTTCATATTATTTGTAAATGAAATAATGCTACCATCTGACTTTGTGTCTAACTTTTATGGAAAATAAGTAAATAAATATAAATTCATGAAAATAACTCGTGTGAGTTAATTAATAAACTAAAGCAAGGTTAGGAGAAGAAGAGTAAGAGAAAAAAATGGATGGGAATTAAAAATCTGATACAACTAGAATTGTCTCGATGTGTACATTGCTTCAGTCAAAGAATCCTTACAAATATTATTTTAAATAAAATAAGTAATCAAAAAGTAATCGAATCAGTGTTTCTAACCATTATTACTTCACCAAGACAAAAATCCAAAAATGTTCACTCCTACACCAAGAAGGCCTCTTTTCTAAAAGAAAATTTTAGATCTGTGGTGGTGATCGGTGCACTTGATATCAATACCTCAGAAACTGGAAAAAAGAAACTGCTTTTCCCTTTACCGCGATACAGTAGCCTCCGAGAGGCATCAATAACCCACAAAGAGAGGAAAGGTTAAGAATTCGACAGTCTTTTACCGTGTTATATCACGCAATGTTTCTAGGTTGCATGTTTCCTTTACCTCCACTACGGTTATCTGCACAAACCCCAATCGTAGCGCATGCATCTCGGATATATATCAATCCTCTAGATGTTTCCCCCTCTTTAAAGGAAGGGAATTCACGTCATTTCAGCCATAACATTTCCTTGAGTTTTGAAATTAACGAGGAACCTTTCAAAACTACGCTCTTTTCGTATATTACTGCAGAAATTTCTCTGTGTATTGTCTTCCGACAATTTTGTGCCTTTTCCGGTACTTTTCTGTAACCGTTGCAGTGCTTTCTGTCGCGTTAGCCATTACGCCTTCAACTGTACCCACCGCATGGCGATTTTAACTTGAAATTGAGGTTGGATTGGATTTCATTGCAAGTTAATAACCAAGATACTTTTATAAACCTTTTATTTCATGTCCTACTCAGTTACACAAATACAACTTGGTTGTTGTCACAATTAAGTTTGTTGGATAACGATTGCTGATTGGATGTTTTAACGATTATCTTTCCTTGAAAATTATTATTTTAAGGATTAGAAACTTTCATAAATTCCCTAACAAAAACAACATAATTACTCTCCAAGGTTGACTACAACTTTGATAGGATAGTACAACGGTGGCCATGACAGAAAAAGGTTTCGATTCTTTGGAGTTTCCATGGAGCATTAGAGAAGCTAACAAATTTTAGGGTTCAATAAGAAAATCGGTGTTTCCAAACCCCCTGCCACACGCCACTCTAGGCTTGCAGGTTCAACACGAAAACTTTAACATAAACCAAGATTCACGTAAAAACTCAAACCCAAATACTTTACAGGTAATAAAATAACACTGGGTACGGTGTGATTTAATTTAAACCAAAAAGGGGGTACTGTAACCAAGGTTCAGAAAAAAAACTGCAAGGGTTTTTATTCTCACAATAAGTAGGATTACGCAAATTTTTCGCACCAACTTGCTCGTGATTCCCTGCTTCGGATATCTCCAGTTTAGATTTTTCGAAGTTTTTCCCAATCCCAAAATTACTTAGCTTTTCTTCCCCTATTTTTTCTCCTCCCATTAATACCTATTAGTGGAAATTATTAAAGAAAAAGAAATTGAATGGAATACTTTAATCTCAATCTCATTCAAGTAAACACGTACCTTCCTTATTTGATATACTTCGTTTCCTCCACCGGAACTCATAGAGGATAAAATGCACGACATTAATATTCGAGCCATGGAAATGGCTTTCGCATATGCTTCTGCAGCGTCCTTACCTTACAAGACGCTTTCGAATCCGACTCCCTGAGGATATTCAAAGCGGAGATGCGGAGACATTTCAATAACGCGGGCCTTGCTTATTTTCTGAGAATGAGATCTCGGTGCCATGAAACTACCTTCGGAAGATTTCCAGAGGGACTTATCGACTGGGTCATATATTTGTCAGACTGCGATTCTCCGCGAAAATCGTACATCCTCGACAAGGGAGTGAATTTACATGCGAACAAGTTTTCGCATCTCCACGAGGATAATCAAGGAATGGCATTTGTCGGAAAAAAGGAGTTTTCGGTCTAGCGCTCAGAGATTTCCGAAATGAAACGCACGCAAAACATTACTCCCGATGGAACTTTAGCGGAGAATTCAAATTCCTTGCGGGACGGAGATAAACAAATGAGATAGCGCGCTTTGAATTAGCGTAGAAATTTGATTCCTGAAAGTTTTTTCCCTTTCTTGTATACGCAAAAATTGTGTTTTCGCAACTACGAAAGCCTTGTAATAGAGTACAAAAGAAAAAATCTTAAAAAATCGGCGTTTTTCCCGGACTTGAACGAAATAAAACTTTTAAAAAAGATATATTTGCATATAGTTAATATTTCATTGCTGATCGGCATAGCCGAATGAGTCTGAAGTACTAAGAACTGAAACTTCTAAGAACTGTCCATTAGGTAGACTGAAATTAAAAATATGGACGAAACAGTATACATCCGATTGCTCACTTGTTCCTCCGCTTTATTTCCTTTATTTATTTTTATTTAAAAAGTTTGAACAATAGCGATAATGAAAGTGTGCCTGAAATAAAAACTTTCTTGGAACTGTCAACATCAGCAGAAGACCCTATTACCTGTTTTTTTATTGATTATGTAAATTATCCATCAAAAAGAACACCACTAAATGCTTATTGACTACTTCAATAGTCTTTTTATAGACATCTTATTTTATTAACTGCATTTGAAAGTCAACTCAAAGGAATGGTATCTCATTTAATTTTTGTAACAAACTTAGTTATTTAAATTATTTTATTTCTGCCCCGTTTCCAGAGTCAAGAGGAAATGAAATGGAAAATATTTTCTTTAAGTTTACTTCGCTATTAAATTCGGTTCCTTTAGCGATACATTTATGTTGGACTAACTGAATAGAGCAATACGTCACTCATAGTACACCTGAATTTGAAACCTACAGGCACCCATTGCTACCTAAGGGCTCCCGGATAGCCAAGTAGGTAACAGGTTCGACTTCGGTGAAAGCGGTTCCGGATTTGATTGCGAGTGGGGACTCACGTGCGAAATTACCTCGGCTGTCGAAGCACTTTTAACATCTACATCTACATAAATACCCTGCAATTTAAAATTGCTACCACTATGAAACCTTCAGACATATACGGTTTAGTGAAACCTGCGTCCTTCTGATGAAAAATGGTGATGATAAACGAACTCTTTAACCTCAGGTGGAGTCGGGGAAATTCAGTCACGAAGGGTGCTGATCCCAAAATGCTTATGAATGGAGATGATGGCACACCGCCGACGGCGGAGACCCCTTCTCCAGAAGAGCCGCTTCACCTGAAGAAGCTGACAGCAGCCATTTCCCTTGAAAATGCTGACAATTCCAGAAACGATATGCAAGTCGAAATTCACAAGTATCTCAATCGACTCTAAGCAAAGATATTCGAATTCTTAAAATGAAAGACGATGACGACATGTGATCTTTTTTGTCGAACGAACGCGCTTCCTTACAATAGGTTTCGCGAACAAAGCGCAATATACTCCGGGGTCGTCCTTAAGAATACAATAGAAGGCATTGAGGGCACTCTTTTGCTATAGTCTCCGCTCTGCCGCTCTGTCCGTTGTAGCCGAGGAAGAAACAACGCTGTACATCAAAGCCACCGCTTGATGACTTTGAATCGAGAGAGATTTTTCGTTTAATTCGAATATAAATAAATTTAAAAAGCTATAGGGCTACAAATAACCCTTGAGAATGCGTAATTTCATCTCATGTCGAATGACTCATTTCCATTCTCACGAATTTATCCTCTTTGGTGCAATACATAAATGTTTTCTATTTGCGATACATTCTTTTTCCCTAAAAAACCTTTTCCTTCGTATATTAACAATTATACACCTTTTCTTGTGTTATTCCGCGGCAAATGTTCCATAGAAATATATTGTAGAGAATTCATTTCCGTTTTTACGCTGAGAAAGTAAAAAAACAGCTTCAGCCAAATCGGAAATAGTGATTACAGTGCATAGTTGAACAGAGTATAGAATAAAAGACATAATTAAAAATTTAATAGTAAATAATGCGAAAACAAAATCGTTCACAACATTGCAGTGATATAATCTAAATTATGATGAACATTGGTTTGGAGTGTCTAATTTCCTTCTGGCAGATCATCAACTTCACAGGAAGGAAATATGTATCATTTTCTGAAGCTGGTCTTCGTACATTCAATACCACTACGTATGATTTTATCATTTGATCGATAAGAGACATTTATATCGTGACAACAATTCGGATTTTTTCCAATATTTCGAGGGAATTCGGTGGAATCGCTTTTCCAATGCTAATAGGTCTCTACGTAAAGAGGATTAATGTAAAATACGAGGAATAATTTGAAAAAGGGAACCTACGACCTTTAGGCCCAATGCGGACTTTCCTAAGGCAAATAATCGCATTTACATAACATTTGCTCCCTCGTTTCACCAAAGTAAAACTACCAACGTAAAGTCCTGTTAAATTCGTTACCTTTCGTATATTTTCGATATTGCAGAATTTCTGATGAAGAGAAACACACCCAACTTCGGACAAGTGCGTTGTCAGGGAAAACAGGTTGGATTATGAATGACTACAGCGTTATCATTACGGTAGTGAAGGAGATGATGGAACTGGGGAGAAGGAAACTTTACGGCGATATCTTCTAAAAAGAAGAGATGTTTTGATGGAACATTTCTTGAGTCAATCATGCATGATAGGTTTATTTAACTCTTAAAAATAGTTTGTGGAGGGTGAATTCGTGGTTGAAGACATAAGTATGGATATGGTAAACACATTCCTTTGAATGTAGGATGCTATGTAATGCGAAGATGCAAGAACAAGATGATAATAATACTCTTTTTGTACGAGATTGAAACTAAAATTCTACTCTTCCATTCGGCTATTGTCATATTCCATTAATATTAATATTAAATTAAAAAGATAGTAGAGTAAGAAATGAGAAGGAAAATGTGGACATAAAAACCTAAGGGATTGTTAGAGAAAAAAATATCAGCAAAAAATCCCCGACAGGAAAGGGAATGTGAAAAAGCTGTGCCGACATACCGATAGTAATAGCTTTAAGATGCGAAAGAACATTACAACAAAAAAAGAAAATAAACATAATTAATGCACATAATATGCACACAGAAAATGCACAGTCGTTAAGTTCATTTGCAATTATATATAATCATACATTCACAGATATTAGATGAAGAAAATGAAAAAGTCTGCCGTAGCCGGGAATCAAACCCGGGTCTCCCACTTTCCGGGCGGATGCTCTGACCTCTTGGCTACCGCGAAAGAACAAGTTAATACTTATTGCAAATGAATACACTCATTGTGGAATTATAATCTATATAAGTTAGCAATCTTGGAGGGTTGTACGAAACCAGTCTCTAGAAAGATGGCACCAACAACAAGAATAAAATAAAACACAATAAGAAAATAAAGCCTTCTAGTATTTATTACGAGTTTTGCGTCGCAAGAAAACGGATGCTTTCATTTTTTGGCCGGGTAATAATTTCAGCGCTCAACTAATTAAGGTTAAAAATGAACCGTAACCATCCCGTCAAAAAGGAAGCACTATACGACAGTATTTCGGAGTATTTTTAACGGCTTCCTACGGGTAGGAACCACGCTAGAAAACCGAAATATATTTGAATATCACGACAAAGCTTTCCAGTGGCTAGGTGTGCGATCTTTGCTCTTTGATTTTCTCCTCGTAGTCCGAGTACAAGGAAACAAAAAACAGTCGCTTAATGAGTAGCGTCTCTAACTAATTGCTTTCTTTTCGCATTAATCGTTAAAATCTTCCCACCGCTCGAGACAATTTTAGCCTTTAGATTAAAAAGCTTCAAGATATTGTTCCACCCTACGTTTCATTCTTTTGCAATTGAAGGTAATCTGAAAGAAAATTATTAAAATGAATTTTCCGCAGGCACCTTTGGCTCGCTTTTTTGTGCTTTACCTTCCAACAACTTTAGGGAATTATTAATTAAACATAAAATTAAATACTCAGTGAATTCCATTTTCGAAAATTATCTATTTATTATGCATGATTCGGTAAGTACGACGGTAAGAGTAACTACGTCTAGTTTAGCTATTTTTTAAATATAAGCTACAACGTCTAGTTTAGCTATTTTTTTTACTATAAGCTACAACGTCTAGTTTAGCTATTTTTTACTATATATCAAGACCCGGCATCTAACAATGTGATTCCTATACTATATGTGGGGCCGGATTGAAATGGTAACCAAGAGAGGCTGTCACATTGGATGACGGCCCACCTCACCAAGAAACTTCATAAGGGATTACAATCCCGGGGAGGTTACTTTAACCTGGAAAGGAAACACAATAATGATAAAACGTCCTCATTGAAGGGCGAGATTGAGACTTCTTAGTCCCTGCTTACATCTAGTTCTTTCCTATCCTAAAATACATATCCTAAATATCCCAACCCTAAAATAGAATGGGATATGTAAAAAAATCATTATATTTGAACGATAACTTTATTGGAATCTCTAAAACTTAATGGACATGATTTTCTAAAAGTAAAAAAACCCAAATAAAACGCGATGTATCGAAAATCAACGCACGTAAAATAATATGTAACAACATAAATACGAAAGAAATCATTTTTTATTACTAAGTTACAATTATTGTAGCATCGTTAACTGGATGAAATCTTTTTGACATAAGAAAATAAAAAAAGCCCCAAACTAACGTTTTCCGAAAAGAAAAAGTAATAACATTTTCAAGTACGCTATGGTTAAAAAAGAGTGTCTAATGTTGCGCCACATATTTTCAGTCCGTATTTCTTGAAAAGCATACAATGAAAAAGCAGAGGGGAAAATTGAAGGCATATCATACAATTAGATAAAATTTGTTACTGCAGGAATTTCTACTGGATCTACATCGTATTTCACCCACAATTCACTTTAATGTTCAGCAAAATGCTAAAATATCATTCCGGGATTTGTAACTAGCTGATCCAGGAATTTCGGGTATGAAATGTAGGACTGGATCTCAGGAGTGCAATCCCAAGTCCTGATCATTGTCGTGTCCCGAAAGAGATACCCTCTAACCCCTGCCAAACGATCCCCGGAAGAGCTCCGAGAAAACTTAAAACTCCTCAGCTGACAAGAAAAACTAAGAATACGGAGAATAAGGGGGCCTTTATGAAAGAGTCCACAGGAGCCAATGGCCAAGAGCCAGATGAGGCGGGTCAAAAAAGACGAATGCAAGCGCAGCAGACGATGAAGCCGTTAAAGAGAGATACTGTTGTAAATCTCAAGCTCCGATGCGACAGCGACTGACAAAACAATTCGCGGGGGATAGATGTTCCAAATGTATGCGCCGCTTGATGATGCAAGGATGACAAAATGACACCTGAACAGAACAGAGAGGAAAGCAAGCACACACACACCATTTCTTTTACGACAGAATCCAAGTAACGGTATGACTGCCTTTTCTGGATCACCTCTGAGACCCAACTTAAAAAGAGAAGAGTTTTCTTCAAGGAGGCGAACCGTTAGACATACTTGGCGAAAATATCCAAACGGGAAAAAGACATTTGAAGGTTTTCAATACTCTCGAGATTATGAACATGTCACAATCATGGATATCGGTATTACATTTTAAAAAGAGCTGCTACCGTTAAGACTGCATAACTTTGAAATGTACTGATTAAAGAGGTGCGATTGATCTTTTCGTTTAAATTTTATACATTGGAAATTAAAGTGAATGCTGCAATCGCTAATTCCCACTTCGTTCGTTCCCACTCCCATATGTTGACGAACGGAATATACTCAGTGTCCTTTTGCTATAGGATGAAGTGAAATGCATCTTACGGTTACTTTTATCTCAATCTTTCGCGTTACATTGAGTGTAAGAAGACATGAGCGATGTTGAATAATAGCAATCATTATTCTTAATCCTAACATAATGCTATTAAATTTGTGATTCACACATTGTGCTGCATTTACTTCCTCGTCTTGCCTACTAACATTCATTCCACTCCAAAGTTTCGGAGGCTGTGGAGATTAGTTTCAAACTAGCCTTTACACTGAATTTTACTGCCAGTAAACACTTATTTTGTGCATTTT